>QVNV01012932.1:0-36712 GCA_014825455.1 Pseudomyrmex pallidus
TCTTTGCAAATGACATTATTTCAAATAGAAGAATTAGAGAATTTCGTGTTCTTTATGAATGCACTGTTGCGCATTGCGCTCACAGCGTATTAACGCTCGTGCAACCGAGTCGAACAGTTTGTCGCTCGACTCTCGCAGAATTCGGATGTCTCAATCATCCTTGAGAAAATGAGTTTGGTCGTGGTCACGTGACTTTGTCCGCGAAACGAAAACCGCAGAGATTATTAATTCCCGTATAACAGTGATTACGGATCCAGAACCAATATCATTATGGCTTTCGTGGCCCTCTCTATCTCCCTGGGCCACCTACGGTCAATCCTCTAATACTCGCTGACCACAGCTGCGCACACACACTCTCCCTCGCACGAATATACGCGCGCGCGCGCGCACGCTGCTTTATTTATCCCTTTTACCAGGGCCCTGGCTGGCCCTGGCGCCAGAGGATAAGAGGGCGCGCTCAGCCCTGAAACTCCCTCGAGAGAACTTCAGCCCTGTGGAAAAGACGGCCGTTCGTGGCTGATATTCTTTCGCGTTTCTCTTGCTCGTTCGCCTTTTCCGTTTTCTTTCGTGTTTCCTTCGGATTGCGAATTCCCGCGACGGAATCGCGTCGCGCTCCGAGTCGCAAGCATATAAAATGCGACGCGACTTCACTTTATTGCCTCTCCCACGTGAAAGTCGGTTCTTTCTTTTTTCGTGTCATTTACAACTAATTGCAAATCGATGGTTTTGTTTCATTTATCATTTCGTGTAAAACTTTTTCAACGCCTTTACGACGACGTCAAAATGTCTCTCCTGAAGTAATAATCTATCGAGTCAAAAAAAAAAAAAGATATTGTTTTTTCTTTCTTCTAGCGAATTTCAAGCTTTCGCGAAAATCTCACGCAGCTGTTGTTACCGTTGTGTATCTCCCTCTGACATTTTCTCTTCTCTTTTATCTCAATTTCGATCCTCGGCGAAGACAGAGGAAGCCACTGGCGAGGTCAAAGGTCGGGACCTCCTCGCTAGATACTTGGTGGAAGAAGGAGCGAAGGGAGAAGTACTTCAGCGAATCCTTCGACGAAGGTGGTGTGCAAGACGGGCGAAGTTTCGCTCCGAGGAATCTTCGTGCCGCGCTTACGAGACGCAGTCACGACAGTTCGTACTTTTCCCCGAGTTACTGTTCTCTCGGAATTATTAGAACCATTGCTCATGTACGGCATGAAGAAGGAAAAAAAAAAAGAGGTCAATCGATATTTGTAACATAAACCATATAAACGGGACTACGTAATGATCCCTAATACAATTACGGGAGAGTCATTATGGGGGCGTAATTTTAATTATAATGTCACATATGCCAGGGACTTAATTTCCATCAACTGAAACGGTTGAAAAAGTTCATACACAAACATTAGGTCTCGAAACGCTTGGTTTCTGAGGTAGGAAAAATTTTATTTAACAATATCCAACAATTAAAATAACATTTTGTTCCAGAAATCGTTCGAATTGGTCTCTCGGAAAATTTTAAATTAAAACTAATCATTTTTCGACTTGTGTTTGTACAAACTTTTTTTTTTTTAATGTTTGATCGACGGAAATACACGTCGCCTGGAATATTCGATACTGAGGAAAAATACATCCTGCGAAAAGAACGATCGTTATTGCCTTATAAAACGATGGAGCTGTAATGAAGAAACATATTTACCGAGACCGAAACGTGTAGAGCGACAATACGGGTTTCAGTTTTATTTCTCCACATAATTATCGTGCATCATCCTCAAATCACATATGCTGCCTAAGACCATAGACGGACAAATTGTGTATATATACGGGGAAACACACTGTTCGCGAGAACGTAGAAGAGACGGAGCGCACAAATCGTCCCCCGACTTAAAGCGAGAGACTTTCTGCCTTGGGAAACACGTGCTATATATGCTTCCTAAAATAATGGAGCTCCGGAATAATTCAACGGAGCGATTACGTTTGCGCTACCACGACCACGCTTCGCGTTATTACGGCAATCGCTCGCTCACCTCGATGAAAGAGAAATATATCGTTACCACGCGCGAGCAATAAGAGCGTTATATATGTTTTATGTCGGAAGAAAAGCGGCGGTAAAATCGGTTTCGAACGAAAGGAAAAAGCCTAGAGGGCAACTCTATTATTTTCTCGTTTTCGACGTTTTGCTACTTGCGCTAATTTCGTCGAACTCTCGTCAGTAGTCGTATCGTGACAACGACGTACGGCTCTCGACTTGCGAAAGCGGAATTTTTCCCCGACTCGGTCGGCGCGCAATACCTACAGATATTGTCTCGGTTTTTCGTCTTTCCTCTTCCTTCTTCTCTTGTTCCTTCTATTTTTCGCATTTCTCTTTTTTTTTTGTTTTTTGTTTCCTCTTGCGCACGGTTAGGCATGGCGCCATCATACGCAGAAGAGAATCGAATCTCTCGGTTGCACCGAGAATGAACGAACGAACGGGCGAACGAACGAACGAACGAACGAACGAACGAAAGTGCGCTTGGCGGTCGTTTTTTAAAAATAAAATGGCGGCCGCGCCGGCCGACGTCGCACGAGGACGAAGAACCGAGGGACGCGGGGCCCCGGGGTCCGAGTGGGAGGAGAGGCGGGGTGAAGGGGTGAGACGCGGAGAGAGACCGCTGCTGCGGCGGTAGATGGAGGAAAGAGCCGAGGAGGACCACCGGAGAGCCGTTCTGCGATTAGACTTACAAAACAAACGGCCCGGCAGTCCACGGACCACGCAGACCAATGGCGTAGCACGCTGATCCCGACAAGGGACACGAGATAATTGGATCAAGACCCCGGCGAGTACGAAGTCGCGAGCGAAGCGCCTCGTAATTTTCGATTGGCGGCGGGTCGACGACCTTGACTCCTCGCGATACTGCGATTCCTCGCGTCGCCGTTGTCATTTATGTCGCCACGAGAGTTGGACGTTTCGTCGCCGAGCACATTAAACGATAATGAACTCTGTCCCGAGAAAAAGAGAGAGGAAGAAGTATTATAAATACCATTGCTAAAATGTAACAAGATGTAACAAGATCGCCGCGTTTCTAAAAGTATTTGCCCCAAGAGTGTTTCTGTCTCTTTCTCTCGATTAAACGCAAAACAATTTTTCGTTCGACGAGGAGATAGAGTAGGTATTGATACATGGGAAATCGCGAGGCACAAGAGCAGCAACGAGAGAGAGTCAGAAGCGATATCGCGCGGAAGGTGGCACGGCACGATCGTCGCCGACGGCATATGCGAGGGGCGGCAGAGAGCAGGGTGTCCACCTCCTAGAAACGTGTAGCTTCTACCCTCTATTGATCGAACGGTCTGCCCTGGGCTCCAGTGGAGTGGACTGGACACACCAGCAACCCCTAACCGTCGCACCATCTCGCAGACCCGTACTCTCCCACCCCGCCTTATGTACGTAAGAATATATATGTGTGTGTGTGAGCGGGTGTGAGTGCTTGCGCCGCGTATGAACGTGCGTATGTGTGTGCGCGCACATGAGAACGAGAGAGCTCGGCAGCCAAAAGACGCCCCAAAACGCGCTGCTCCCAGGGAAGGATGGTCATCCCGGGGGTGGCTCGTACGATTTCGACCGTGTACCTTGAGAAGACCTTTTCCGAGAGTGGATGTATTAGTGCGCGCTCTGGCACGTACGCGACGCTTTATTGGATACTAGATATTGAGCGAAGGTGATCGTTCGGAATCGGTACGAACGGGGGATGCTGCATGCACAAGTACGAAATTTTCATACGCAGGGTAAATTGCCGGATAAATTCAATTTCGTTAATTTATTTTCACGATTTATTCGCACTTTGCGAGCAACTGTCGCGGAACTGTGTGTTTAAAAAATAATAATAATAATAAGCAGGTACGTATCGGAACCGTGCAGATAATTGAGTTCAATTTTTTTTTTTTTTTCAACGATCATAGAAACGTTCGTCGACAAGTTGCGACTGTTTCTTTGAACGCGAATAAAAAGTATCTATCAATTTTTCTCTAGTTCTCCTCGCATGCCAGCTACATTTATTAACATGTCGCGAGTTCGCCATTCGAGGATGTCGAAATTCTCGGTGGGACATTTATTTTTTGATTCGACAAAGTCTCTCTCGAGAACTGAAAAGTTGCCGCATCGCGCAAAACGAAACTATTCCGACTCTATATACGTGCTCGCGAAATTGCATCGCCTCGACATGGTGATTTCCACGACTGGTGCCGTGCTACCGGTCGTTTCGAATAATTCCCGATTCGCTTGGCGGAATTCGTTTTTTAAGATCGAGAGAGAATCTTCCGTAGAAGCGATTTCGAAGTACAACTTCCGGGAACGGTACCTGCCTGCCGAGAAATGAGGGACGATAGAAGACGACAAGGGAAAAAAAAAGACAGGCAAAAACATTAACTGCTTCTATCACGGCGAGACGGAATTTTTATAGCGCGCGTTCTTTTTTTTTTGTGCGAAACCTGCACCTCAACCGATTAGTTGTTGTACGGATCGCCCATAAAATGTTGACCGCGAGACGATTTCGCGATAAAACTCTAGATTGTGTGTTTTTTGAAAATGCAGTTCTAAAAATTCAAAACTTCAACTTGTTTCGGGCGAATCAAAAACGGTCACGCCGTCGGCGCATTATCGCAATGACAAACAACGTTCGCGATTTATCGTCGGTGAAACAATAAAACCGTCTCTCTGAAAGGCCACCTTCGCGACACAGCTGGAAGCGATTGTTGAAGTATCTCCGGGTTTCGCGCGCTCGGAACTTTCATCAGCCAGGAATTTGCATCCGAGATAGTCGTGGTTGAGTAGAAGCGCGCGCGCGCGCGCAAATCGTGGATCGCGAATCGACGTAAGTAGCCCGTGCAATTGTGTAATGCAACACAGCGGCGCATTTATATAGCGGTGTGCGGGCGAGCATTCCGCGCTTATATACGCGAGTAATGGCGCGCGTGGACGGGTTGTTCACTCGCGCGCTTTCTCCTCTTCTCTTTCTAATTTAGCTCTCTCTCTCTCTCACTCTCCCCTGCGATGCCGTTCCCGATATTAAACAATAACGGGCGCAACCCCGTTAATACGCGCGGACGTGTTCGCGATCGCGACCGATTAACCGCGTCGTAAGATAATAATGAACCAGGCAGCAGTCATGCGATCGATAATTATCAGATTAAGGATAATTTTTTTTTTCCTTCTCATTAAGAATCGACTGCGTAGTTGACGAGTAAGTGTCCCAATGAACGGACAAGCACCCATCGTTTATCATAAGGAAATATTTATAACAAAATATATGTGTATATTTATATATAAAAGTTGGAAACTATTAAAAACATATCTTCAAAAACGCGTTAAAAAACATTAAGATTAAAACGTTGTTAGCAAATTTGTCTCTTGCGAGCAGCCTTTCAACGAATTTCTAAAGCACTGAGAATTTATATTATGTGCTTGTGTTGTTCAATATGTTTACGTACTTAGTAATTATTTCTGTAATATATGTCTGGTCTTTGGCGCAATCTCCGATGTTATCGGAGACATTTAGAATATCCGATAAAATATCGGAGCGATCGATAAATATATTAACGTCGCGTCGAAAAGCGGTATGTGTACCAGTTATTTACTTTTGTGCAAGTTGGAGCAAATTTTTGTGTCCGTGTATACGCGAGAGCGGAGAGCGCAAGTTTTTCCAACGGATTCTTGAGCAATCTACAAGTTAGTTAACGCGTTCTGGATGCAGGCCAAACTACCTGAGAAACGAAGTAACGATATACTTGGGCAATATCGAGGTAAGGCATCCGTAGACGGTGCTCGCGCGAGCGAAATGGCCTAGGGTACGTCTGCGGTGAACCATTCGTGATCCCGGGGTGTCGTGACTGCGCTTGATAGCGTTCGAGTGAAAAGCTATCCCCCGAAATATCCCCGAGTCGTATTTACATGTGGGAGGGGGAGGGAAAGGAAAGTCGAGGTTTCGTGTTCGGATTTAAGTAGCCGTTTGAGTATTGATTACCACAGCGTGCCCGTACATTTGTTTTAACGTCGAACCTAATAGTCGTTTAAAAGTAAGCGGCGGTAAGCGCGCACGTTCCGTTCATAAAAACCGCGAACATACGAAGGCTTGTCGTCGTCGTCGTCGTCGTCGCCGTCCAATCGATACACGCGGTTTTGTTTATAAAACGTTCAACATAACTGTCTAATAATCCTGACGAGTAGTTTGCGGGAGGCAAAAGTTTTTCCCTTCGGGGGAAAAAAAAGCGGGTGCGCGACGTAGAGCTTTTTATAACTCCCGCCTGGCTCTTTCTTTCTCTCTCTCTCTCTCTCTCTCTCTCTTTTTTTCTGTGTGTGTGTGTACACTTTCAATTACGACACATGTACACGCGCGCACAACCTCACGGTTAGATTCGGAAAGTTTAAAATTCAAAGATTCACGGTGTAATTGCGCTTTTTCCTTCGCAAAAGTCGTGGGGTGTATATAGATCGGCGGCGCAACTCCTTCGCGTGCACGCGCGCGCGCGCGGAGGGCGCGGGTTAACATCCTCCCGAGAAAGCTTAATGGCTTCTATAGATTTGAGTTTACGACAAGTTTTTCTTTTTCTTTTTTTTTGTCGAGGCTGTGTACACACACGCGCGTCGGATAATCAATCGGTACACACACTCGAATAAAAGACAGAATAAACGACACATTGATTGCATGATAGAAATCGTCGAGAAAAAGAGGCGTATCTCGCAACGCGCTGTGCGCACTTTCCCCGAAAGTGTTTTACCGCGAGAGATATTGTCGCCTCCCCGGGATGATTCACCGGTCCAACATCTTGGCTAAAAAAAGGGCGCGGTTCCGGTTGTACATATACTTTGAAAGCGTGTCGATGCAACATAGAACAGATCAACACACGGCCGCGGGCGTCTTTCTCGCGAGCAAAGCGCGCGTGGCGAAATAGCGCGGTTACAATACGCGCGCGCGTGTGCACTCTAACGTGTGCTCGAAGTTATGTTGTTGTACGTTACGTGGCCTGGCGGACCTAACTCGCCATTACGGGCGTACCCAGGCTCACCTAACCGATGCCGGCGCATTGTCCTGTGGGCGACACGGTCGTTATTGAATCGCCGTCGAGTTATGTGAGAGATCGCCTCTCTCATTCCTAGATCCCGCGGCGCAGCTCGCCCGGTCGGCGCTTATGTGACGAGCGGCGCATAAAATACACACGGACCGCAACAACCGCGCGTTACCAGCGGACGCCTATAGCTACACGTACCCGTATCGTCCGTTCGTTTATTTCGCCTCCCGCGCGCGAAACGAACGCTCGAGACGAGAAAAAGAAAAATTGCTTTTTTTTCTCCTATTGTTCGCCGTTCACTGTGTTGGAACAATCGCGCATCACACCGGCGACACGCGTCAATACAGAAGAACGTAATAATGAATTTTTAATCTTTAAAAGACCCCGGCCTAGCCGCCGGTAACTTTATACAAGACGTATGTCGCATATGTTACACGCAAGTTTCGGGTATCGTATATATGTACAAGATTTTCAAGGAAAAAACACCGACCCTCCAAAGTCGATCTCCAAAGACCCTTTTTGAAGGGTCGGTGTTTTTTCCTTGAAAATCTTGTACATACGATACCCGATGTCTCGCCACGATGTCCGAAACGTGTTGTTATATTGCAATTTATCGTACGCGAAATACATAGCGATATTAGCGCCAGGAAGGGTAAGTTGGCGCTACCGATTTACGAGCGTTCGCGATGTTTGCTGAGCAATCAGTCCGGCAGAACTTTAGTCTTTCCATCCCTCGTCTATATATATACACATATATATACCCGCGTACATACGAACAATTTTCCTCGCCGTGTGGAGATCGATGCGTGCCCATGTGCGTGTCTATGAAAATGTTCCTTTTCAAGAGGGGTCGCCTTTCCCTCACCCCGCGCTCCCGTGTTTATGTGTGTCGGAACAGACCGTAGCACTCTCCGATTCTCCGCGAAGGAATGGAAGATGCTAGGCGTCCCTCCGAGGCGCCTTTCCCGTCATCTATCACCCCCTGGTGTGGTCCACCCCCTTAATGTCGCAAACGAGGCTTGCGAGAAGAGCCGAGGGAGGAATCCACGGCGGCGACCGCGGGACTCGTAAGTCGAGAAGGGAAACTTATCAGAGCGTGGAGGATATTCGCGGAAGGATGCGTATCGCCGGCGCCGCCGTACCGAGTAAAATAATTCGACAACGCGACTTTTTACATCAACAAGAATGTGTTTTTCTGCGCGGGAAGAAGGTCGAGAGAGGAAATTGGCGATGAGCGACTTGGCGATCTTGACCTTCATTTTCTCGACTGTTTTATTTTTCACCGACATTCGAGACCGACGAGTCCTTCGCGGTGTGTTATTGAAACAGAGTGGCCATTTTTTATGTTTAATAATTTCTTGACGATATCGTCTGATATACGTTGAAACGATATCAGACGGTTTTCTTGAAATATCATTGCGCAAATATAACGTCACTGACTTCAATGTCGATCGATCGACATTTCTTATCTCAAAGCGCAAGCAAATATCAACGTTCGGCGTTCGGTCGCAAAATTGAAAGACAAATAGCGGCAAGACTGTCTACAATTCGCTTTGTCGGAAGTTCGATTTTGCACTTTCCTTCTTTGAAGACGCGCAAGTTTCGGAAAACTTTGCACGAGTGAAATTGAAACGAGCAATTTAAAATAGATAATCTAAACGACTTAATTTCGCAAGCCGCCGGTTGTTGTCAATTACAAGATGACAAGCGAGGGAATGTACCAAAACGAGGTTGCGAGGTTCACGAATAGTCACTACGGTGTCACCCGCAAAGCTTGCCAGAAGCAACCAACCGACTTTATTCCGACGCACGAAAACAACCCCCATCAACGTTTCTGTCACTCTCAGCCGTTTCGTTGCGAATTCGTATACGTACGAACGCGTTCTCCGCGCAGCGAAAGATAATTCGGCCAATTTTGAATTCCCCGGCAACTACCGCAACAAACTTTCAACGGCATTTTCGGAAAACATTTGCGTCTCGTCCGAAAATACGTTGAGAAACTTGACAAAATTGCAGGAATCTTCTAAAAATAAAGTTTCAAAAAGATGATATGATTTTTAAATGCAGAAGAAGATTTACA
Organism: Pseudomyrmex pallidus; assembly: GCA_014825455.1. Taxonomy (NCBI): domain Eukaryota; kingdom Metazoa; phylum Arthropoda; class Insecta; order Hymenoptera; family Formicidae; genus Pseudomyrmex; species Pseudomyrmex pallidus. Next base: position 9,104 of record QVNV01012932.1, read on the forward strand.
TGTTAATCGTATTGTATCGCAAACGCGGACATTGTCAGCAAAGATGTTTGCATCTTTTATTGATCCTTTTTTAATAGGCGGTACGTGCCTGAATTCGCGGGATACGCCACGTAGAAACGATGGCGGGACGTAAAGAAAAGAAATAAGCAGACGCGCGGTCGTGTGTGTGTGTGTGTGGGTGCGCACGCATATATTCGTACTCGTGTACACACGTGTGTACAAGTTCGCGGAGCGCAAGCTAAAAGGGAGCAAAAAGCTGCGGGCGTTCTCCGGGACCCGGTCGGTCAAATGTTTAAACAAACGAGCAATTATCTTAACTCGATCTGCGATCTTCGGGGTGTTCCAGCCCCTCTCGAAAGTATCGCCCTTTTTCTCCCACTTCGTTCGCTACTCCGTCTATCCTCCGTCCTCGTTCGTTCTCCCGTTCGTCCGTCTCCCTCTCTTTTCTTCTCGTTTTTGGAGAGACCCCGCCAAAGATGTCGTCGGCCTGGATCCACGTAAAAAGCACAAGACATTCGCATTTCATTCGCTGCCCGTGTTGAGGCCCCTGGTTCCCCTTTATGTCCCGCCGATTCTCGACCGGCAACCCTTTCCGGCGCTCTCTCTCTCTCTTTCTCTCTTCTTCGATCGTCGCCATCGCACGACGACGACGACGACGACGAGACGGGGTTACATTCATGCGCGCTTGATTATAAATTCAACGAACTGAACTCGCGGTATAAGTTAGACAACAATTTAAAACCCATGAGGTGATTACATACAAGTGGATTATTAATTTATTACAAGGGGAAAACGGTTGGATTCAGTGAAAGTTTTATCAGAAGTTAATGAACTGTAAGGTAAATGACCAGACATATATGTGGCCGGACACACTTATTAGAGAAATAATTATTGGACATGTAAATAATGGATATAATAAACGTAAAAAATTGTCAACGTTTTAAACATTTCTTAAAACGTCACATATTTTTAAATATTAGTCCCAACTTTAATAAATTACACAAATATTTGGCTGTAATTATTTCTTTGATAAATGTCCGGCCAGAAACACTCTCTCATCTCGGTCATTCACATAATTGTCATAATTTTCAATATACTGAGCGTAAAAATCTAAAAATCATTAAGAAATATCGCGCTATCTCCACGTCAACTTGATCGCAACCGAGTTGTTCTTCATGTTGCACACGTCGCCCTTCCGTCTATTGTTGGGAAAAGTCGCGAGTTCCTCGAGCAAGTTCGTTCAAGGCGCAAGCGATGATTTGTGCCGCGCACGCAAGTCGCGAGAATATATCCTACGTAAACTCTCGTGATGTTTATGGGTTCGTATAAGATCAGAGCCGCCCCGCTCGGTGTAGCGAAGCGACGCGCGTTCTCCCGAGCGGGGCGAATTAAAGAAATAACCTCGCGTAACTGAACCCGCGCAACTGGACCCGCAACCAACCGTCGAATCCTTTCGACGGGGTTGTGGATCAGGCGGGCTGATCCCGCACGCCTCGCTACACCGAACGGGCGCACCGAAGGATAATGCGAGAACACAGGGAGCATGCGCCCCCGGTTTCGTCTAACAGTTCTAGAAACCATTTCGCGGACGGTTGATAACAAAACCCGCGGAAGAGAGAAAAGGAGAGAGTTCGTTGTCGCAGAGAGGCGGCGAACGAAGTGCACGCACACGCACACAGTCGAGAGGAGGGATCTGTTTAACCGGATGATCCGAGTGGAAAAGAAAGACATTTATACATACCCCTCATCCTCGGAGTGTTCCTCGTCGGCGTTTCAGGCCTAATTTCTCACGTACAAAGGACGGCACTACCGACCTCGGCTTAAGGCAGAATACGGTTTTACGCATTTCTATTTTTATTCGTCAACGTCTTGCTGCCGCCGCTTTTCGGACCCGCGTCGTGTACGCGAGAGAAACCTTTCGACCCGCGTATAATCGCGCGCGTTTCCCTCTTCTCCTATTCGCTTTTCGAAATATCGCTCTCTTGAAGTTGAAACACTGATGTTTCTCCTCTTCGGTCGCGCGCATGCACGCGCGCATTACTCCCCGAAGTTGCATCTCCGTCGACCGTCTTCGGCGAGAGCGGGACGGGATCTTCTTTGATGTGCCGGTCGCTTCTCTTCACTTCGTTTGTTCTCAACTTTCTCCCACTCCCCTTTCTCCGTCACACTTCTTTTGCTCTTCGTATATACATATATATATAACGCTCTTCATTCGTAATGATTCCGCCGCGCGTCCACAGCGCGTACCACGCGCTTCTTTACGGCCTGATTGGCCTGACGTATGTATGCGCGAAGGGCACCGAGAGAGGTCTCGCGATTGAAGTGCGCGCGCTCGAAAAGCGGAAGCCTTCGCGCTTCGAAAGAGGAATATACACGTGCTCTCCGTCCCTTCTTCACTGCCGATTACGAAGTGATTCGCGTTAGTAATAAAAAACAAAAAATTTTCGCAAGACCTTCTCTCCCAAATCTTAACAAAGACTCTATTTCGCCAGCGGGGTCGAACATTTCGGGGATGAACTTTTCGGAAATGGCAGGCCGGAATAATTTCGGAGTGCCAGGTCGGGCGCAGATAGAGAGAGAGAGAGAGAGAGAGAGAGAGAGACGCTCCGCGCGTCGTTTTGTTTCGACGTTCCGAAAACGTCCAGCACAGCGCTCCAACGAACCGGAAATCGGACGAGTTCGAAAACAGAGGCCGGAAAAGAAAAGAGATGTCCTTCTTCTCGTGCGGCATTTCGCCGACTACATACACACATGTCCTCCGTCTGGTGCGGCGAAAATCAAACGGTTGCCGGTTCCCGATCGTTTGAGATTGTCTAATTCCTCCTTGAAAAGTTATGCGGATAATCTTGAACCGAGAAGCGGGAACATTGTGCGACCGACATAGAGAAATGAGTGACGTTCGATGAAATCTGAATAACAAACTCCCGCATCAAATAAGAATCGTCGGGGAAAACTGTTAGCGAGAACGACAATGGTAATGGATACATGTAATCCAATTGGTGCGGAGAGCCGGCGAACCACGTCGACAATAGTGCGGGGGAGGAGGGGAGAAAGCTGTACCTGAACAAGCCATCGCGACAATATCGAGAAATATTGGATAGGCGTGCCCGGGCGTCCCGAGGGCAGGTAGACGAGCGACACGCTTAACCAATTTCGTGAAGAATGGTTCCTAAATTTCCTTAAAATTAGGCCTTCTGAAGAATCTGGAGAGATCTTCTTTGGCGCTTCCACTTGACCGTCTGGTCCGCGCAAATCTAGAGCTCGAGCGTCGAGTTTATTCTCGAAATAATTCACCGTTACCGCGCAACAATACAGAACGAAGTAAATCTGAGCGAAATACTGATACGTGAAAAAAAAAAAAAAAAAGATGCGTCTTGTCCCTGCGCGGAATCCGCGATGATCGATCGCGCCGATTAATCGCGCCGGTGTGTCCGTATGAGATGGTTACCCCCTTTGTTCTCCGTTACTTATGTATCGATAATCTCGACGCTTGTGCGGCGCGGTATATCCCTACTATACTAAAGACGGTGACGAGAGGTAAGAAGAGAGGAAGTCGGAGACTTCTCTCGCTCCCAGCAACGACGGCGCAGCGCCTAAGCTAGACGTTCGAGAGAGTTTTATCGCAGGAGAGAAAGAGAGAGAGAGAAAGGGAAAAAGGGAAGGAAAGAGAATCGGCGCTTTAACCATTCGAGAGAGGAGGTCCGCTCTCTCTCTCTCTCTTTCTTCGAGGGGCTAACAAGAGGACTCACCATTCACCTGTCACCGGCTCGCGGAGGGCGGTTAGTTATAGTTTATTTATCGTTTCCACGTAGGCTGGTGTTTGAGATACGTTTACATCGGCCGCCGCTCGTATGTTCACCCTTTCTTTCGGTGTGGGTACGGCGCCGGCGTGTGTGGTCCGGCGCATACCACGTGGCCGGGCAATTATTGTCCCGGTCGGACCCGATCCGGGCGCGGCCGATCGGCGGACAATTGTTAGGCCGCGGGACGCTGGACGCCCGGTTAGATGTCTTAACCAGATCGCCTAAACGACGCATGCGCCCGCCCGATGGCTCTTACGCACGATACCCACCATGGAAACTTGGTAATTTTCGTAGATTTCAGGGTAGGCGTAACCACACGTATATAGTCCGCCACGCGTGTTTCATTCTCCTCTGCCCTCCTCCCCGCCTCCTCTATCCCGCGCGCCAACCTCGCGATCTCTGCTCTCTCCTGTGTTTCAATGCCGTAAACGTGTCATCTTTGTTCTTTCCCGATGCCGACGGTGTTTCGTTGATTATTGTCGAGCTATATGTCAGTTCGAGTTGCGATGGTTATTAGAGTTGAGTATTCAAATTCGTTAAATATTTTATTTCCACACTTTGGTGAGATGTTGACGGAATATGTTGAAATTTTTTTTATCACTCGGATTGAAAGGTGAATTTTCAATCCAAGATGGTAACGCAAGACAAACAACTGTGCGCGTTTAGGCTCATAAATATACGGAACGTCATCGCTCGTAAATTGTTGGTGTAATTAATATTTGAAAGAACAATTCTGGAGGGAAATCCTTTATGAAGGGGCGGATCACCAAAGATTTAACGGAACACGAACATTAAAGTTTTATCTGAACTCGTAATCTCGTGGAGAACAACTGTCGGGTATTAGATAGAATTTTCGGTCGGTAGGTTATATCTCGCAAGGAGAGAGAGAGAGAGAGAGAAAGAGAGAGAAAGGGTAGCTGAGCCGAGGACGAGACCAGGGATAGGAGGATCTACCTGGATATCATAGCCGAGCGTTTGACACGTGATGACAGCTCATGGCGCCACCAACCCCCTGGTGTTTCCTCGCTCCGCAGGGGAGGGTCAGACCGAGGGATTCTTTTGTTTCAATCTCATTAACGTGTCGCCAAACCTTCCTTCAAAACTGCCCGTGGTCGTCGCCTCGCCTCGTCAATGACTGCCCGGTCAAATCCTTGCTATTGTGCTTTGTTGTTCCATTAGGGGTGTTTGTATTTCTAATAAACACGAGGGCCATTAGCACACCACGCCCGACCCGACAATGAAACTGTAAATTCTGCTTCGTAATGTCTTAGGATCCATCTAATGTTCTCTCTATTCAGGTTATTATGTGAGCGACATCATGTTCTTCTCGAAAGAACACAAGGGGTTCGCATTGTCAATATCTTCTATCGCGGAGAAGGAATTTATGTTTGTAATATTTTCTGATTGAAGAGATGGACACAAGCGTCTTGTGTTTCGCAAAACTCATTATTTTTACACATTTGTTTTACCGCGTTTTTTTAAATGTAAGCGAATCGAACAAGTGTCACTGGTCATTAAAGAAATAATTACAACAAAGTGTTTATAATCCAAGTTAAAAATTAATATTTAAAAATATCTGTTAAAAAACACAAAAACATCGAAAACTGTTACGTTATTGATATTTACTGTTGTTGTTTGATATTTACTTCCTAATTATTTCTCTAATGCATGTCCGATTGTGAGACATTCACTTTAATTTTTCATCGAGCAAACGTTCATTGTTTTCGGCACTTCGAGAACGTGTTTCTTTAAACACACTCTTGTGTTTCTCATTCGGTACTCGATTTATATCTCGCGTTATATCGGCAGAAAAGGTTTTCGCAATTTATTCTACAGACAGAGAGTGTTCTCAAAGAGATCGACGAGAACGTCGTCATTGCCCGGGTCGTTTCTTTTCTCCGACTATCGAGCTCGAACCGGCGCACTCTCATCGTCTCCTCTCGGGGTTCATCAGCGTAACTTCGACTGTCAGACCGGACATCCCACCGGCCTGAAGTGTTTATCGGCACGACGAGCGGTCGGGGCTCTCTCCGGGGCTTACAAGCCCACGTTACAAGCGCCGGTGCGTGTCCATCGTGTCGTACCGGCAAATCACCGAATCTCTCCTCTCTCCCGCAGGACGTCGTGGAATCCGTACTATTCTACGGTTGTCCGCTGGCTGTACGCTGGCATCCGGGCATCTCCGACCGCGACTTCGTCCCGATATCTCGTCTCCCGGCACGGCGGCGTGTGGTTTGTCTCCGAAAAGTGAAGGATTCTCCGGCCTCGGCATGCCATGTTCGGCCTCCGAATGACGAGTTCGATCGATCGCCACAAAACGTCGTGTCGCGCGGACTATGACTTCGTCGCGTCTCGAACAAGACGTTCGACAAAACGTTGCGCGTCGTAACGCTATTTTAGTTTTTACCTCGAGAGAATTGTAGCGCACAAGCCGAACTTAAAGACGAAAGGGAGAAACGTATTTTTTTCGAATTTATTTCTTCTCTGTGTAATAAACAACGCGTCGCGCGCGTTGCTTCGCTGTATTTCTTATCGCTGTATTTCTTAATTTAACGCGCGCGTTTCTGTTTTCTCTTTGCGAATCGTGATCGATAATACGAGGTGGCGGGAAAAGTGGCCGATGCGGCGCGGCGCGGCACGGCAATCGGGACGGCTTTCGTTCTCTAGGTGGTCCAGTAATAAGACAATAAGTTAGACGCACTCGGATGAGACCGGCGGTATCAGTGTGGGATCGAAATGCGGGAGAAGAACGCGCGCGGGCGCGAAAGAGAGATAGAAAGAGAGAGGAGAGAACGGATCTCTCCGAAGCCGAAGAAGCGAGCGAAGCGAGTGGAGCGCGGTATGCCGAGAGTGGCGCCAGGATTTCTCCCTGCCCCTTTACCCGGACTTCGTCCTCTCACTCGTCTTTTCCTATTCGGTCTTCCTGATCGCGCTCTTTCTCTCCTCGTCTTTCTGCTTCTTGTCCATTATCCTGCGGTAACGGCCTATAACGCCATCTTTCTCTTTCTCTCTCGTGCCGTCGCACTTTCGACGGCAGAAGAGCCGTCGATCCAATTCTCTCCGCAGTCTCACGAGGAGAGAAAGAGAAAGAGAGGGAGAGAGAGAGAGAGAGAGAGAGAGACCGTTTCGACCACGGGAACAGAAATTAATAATCTCGACGAAGAGGTACACTCCTCTAACTGGCTGCATTCCTCTCGTTAAGAACGGGAATCCGCGTGAACGCCGCCGTGGATTCTGATTCTTATGTAGTCGGCGTCAGTTCCCTTCAAGACTGACTAATTAAAGAGGATTCGTCGTAAAGGGGACTCTTAACGATTGGGATATCTTCGAGCTGGGTGTTTCTATCGGTGGAATATCGATGGTGCGTTCTCCCGAGTTCTCGCTTTTCACAGAGAGCCATAGAGGCGCGGAGCGACAAATTTTTTTTTTTTTTTTTTCATCAATTCAAAACTCTCCCTCTCCTCCCCCGTCCTCCCATTGTTTATTCCGTCGCGCGCGTTTATGACTCTTATTTACGCATCCGGCGTGACGATTTGAATTCGCGCGATTGGCGATTGGCGCGATGAAATTGCAAAACCGCGCGGGGTTGCGCATTGAAAGTCAAAAGGGTATTTTTTTCTCTCTCTCTCCCCCGTTCCCCTCTCAACGCCTACTCTCTCTCGTCTCTTTTTCATAAATTAATTAATTCCCGCTTTCGCACGCTTCCCTCGAGCGGCCTTGGAGCAATTAATAGCCCGACCGGGCGATCACGGACGATTTCTTCGACTCACCACGGAAATCGGCAGGCGGAACGGAGCCGAGAGAGAAAAAGAGCGAGTAAAGGAGCGAGAGACAACGGTTAAGAAAAAAAAATAAAGAAGAAAAAGAGCAGAATGTTACAGCGGGAAAGAGACGGAAAGAGAGAGAGAGAGACGGGGAGAGACGATACGTCGCGCGAAGAGACGAGAACGTGAAGGAGAGGAAACGAGATCCAGGAGGAAAGACCGATCGAGCGAGCATTATACGACTGGACATTTCGAGCATTTTTACGAAAGGGACGCGCAGGAACGCGTGTTCTATTAGCTAAGACAAAAGAGCGGCGCCTAGACGGGGGAGAGACTCTCTTCTTGAGAAAACGAAGGAAGGGGAGAAGCTCTCGAAACTGTCCGACGGCGTTTATTTATGCGTCGAACTGCGGAAAAAGATGTAAGTCCTACGGGTCCGGTGCATTCCTGACTTCGGTCCAGCACGCCCCGACAGGGACATTATCTCCCGGGGATATATAATCGACGTGTCCTCGAAGTCTTTCTCTCTTTCTTCTTCTTCTTCTTCTCTCTCTCGTAAGGATGCAGTTTTGTGCGCGCGCGGAAAAATGAAACGGCCTCGCTCGCTCGCGCGCGACATTACTCCGCTTATCTGTAAAGTGACGCGCACGCGAAAACGGCACGTAACGTCGCTGCCGAGGCAGCTAATCGTGATAAAGTTGTTAATTATGAAACATTAGCTCTCCGACCGGGGAGAAAAACGAGTTGTTGTCAGTTCCGAGACTCTCCGAATCCGAGAGAGACGAGATAAATATATTCATTAACGAATGTTAAGTATAAATTTTAATTACAAATTTGTCAAAAAAAAACTTGTTTGTTATTCAAGAAATACGAGCACAAAGGACTTCGATATCTGAAAAAAATAAAAAAAAAACAAATCTGTCCATCAACGCGGGTAACGCAAATTGAAACGCTTGTTAATTATAAAGTGGGATAATTGGCTTTTTGTTACGGGAAATCACAGGTTACCGAGAGATAAACTTCCGGCAGATATATCGCTGTGATTCTCTCTCTCTCTTTCTCACGGAGAGGTTACAATTTAATTTAGAGCGATCCCTTTTGCGCTCACGTTCTTTTTCGTAATGCTCTCTTTCCGGTTTTCATTAATACAAATCGCCGCCGGAGCAAAGCCGAGCGAATGAAGGGGGTAGGGGGGAAGGAGTGATTTCTTTTTGTCGTCGATCACACGGGCGCACAATAGCGTGCAGCAACGACTTCCAATTCATGACGGCGCGACGGCAACACGAACGTTACGTGCTTTCGCGCCAATTATAATTATCAACGTTTCCACAGAACGGCACGCAAATATGGCTCTCGGCTTGTCAGTTGCAATGTTTACGGGGATGGGGAGGAGTATCGCCGCGTTTGTTTTAAAAAAGCGAGCCACGGCTAAACAATGTCTTGTATCGCGGGGGCGGTTGATAAGTATCCGAAAAGACGCACAGACAATTGACAAAAGTTTTTACTTCCTTCAGAGAAACAAACGTCGAACGCTGCCTCATTATCGCACGTGGGAGGGTTTGTGTGACGACTCGCCAAAGTACTTGCAGGCCATTTACGGCATCGACACGACTCGCATTTTTGCTCGAAAATTTCTTCCCGCCATTTTTTAATCAGACTCGAAAACAAATGGAAATCGTGTCTGGCAAACAAGAGGTGGATGAGACAGCGATTCGAAACTCGACTCGTGAATTTTGACCATTGCAACAGTCGAAGTGTGAGCTCTGGTGCTTTGTCAAAAACCACTGTCTAATTCGACGAGCTGTGTCACGCGAACACTGCGCGCGATAATGAGCCAGCCCAGCGTTTGACATTTGCTGTCAACGACAACACACTGTGATACTACCGTCGATATTTACGCGTCGTTTCAAATACTTATCAATCCGCCTCTCCTATATTTGCACACTAGTAATAAATACCCAGCGACGTATAACTTCAATAAATAAAGAAATATTTTGCTCTTCCTTGAAAACACGTTTTTGCTAATATCGCTAATAAACGTCGCGAGAATAAATTTATGGAAATATGAGGTGGTGCAAGAAATCGATTGCTTATTACTCGAATCTTGAAATTCTTTATATTCGATGTGGCGTGTTGCCGCTTTTGACATAATTAACACTAGTAGATGCATAAAAAAAAAAAGGATAAGTTATTGAATAAATTCAGACGCAACGTCGTCGGGAGTAAAAGACAATTAAGTGTAAAAATAATTTAATATGCTGCGCGCAACAAAACAATGAAACATATGTTCTCCGACTGAGAACGTGTATCGAATACGCGACTCGCCTTTTAAATTTCGTCTCGCCCGGGACTTATCAGCGATCACGGTGGTGCGAATGACAAATGTCCGGCGTGTCTTGTGCCACGTTGTGCTCGTCGTTATATTCGATCAAAATGCAAAGCACAGCGAATGTCTTCTTCGTGTCTGAACACGAAATCATTTCATTCCGATCGCTTTTTTTTTCTCATTTTTTTTTTTTTTTCGTCTTCTCGTCGGCAAACCCCGTGCAAACATTGTCGTTCTCTCGCGACCGCATCACACGAGCTGAACAGAAGAAGCCATTTCGCTTCTATCTCGACTAGGACTTGATAAATTAATCGACATTAAGGCAGATAAGCGCGAAGGCGCTGCGCCATCTGATACGTCGGAATTGTGTCGATGTATCAGAACCTAAAAAACAGCCTGGCCTGTGTTGACTAGAGCAAACGTCGGACGACACACCGGACGGATCCGGAGAGAGAGAGAGAGCTTAGACTTTAGATAGATTGTCTCGGGAACCGTGAGATCATCAATACACTATCTCTATTCGTTCATCTGCGCATACCAACATCGCGTGTGTCGGAATATCGATCGGTCTTTTCTCCCGAACAAATGATACGTTGCTCTCAAAAACCCGTACGACGCTGCAACCCCGCAAAAGTCGCGGACGAATTTAATTAGCATAAAATAATGCGTCTAGACAATGACGTAATATTATAGGTTACTCGCGTGGATTGGTTGTAAATCAGGAGAATCGGTACTCGTTACCTACTATATATGTATGTACGCGACGGCAGTAAAAATTTTACTTCCTCCCAACGGTTTTCCCCGTCTGAGCTTTCGCGAAAAGTTATAAATCTCGTGCTACAGATCACGACGAAAGTAGCGCGGGCGCAATTAATTCTACGCTATGTTTTACTGCTTGGGCCGATGATTTACCGCTCCGGAGCGTCACGTCACTTGTATATTCTCGCGGCGCGCGAGACATTTCGCTGATCGCAGCGAGAAATTTTAACGGCTCCATAAATACTGCTCTCACGATATTACCTTTCCGCGAATACGATACTTAAAAAAAAAAAAAACAAGTGAAGTACCGACGTATTGTCGCGGGGCGCTGTATAAAAAGAAACAAATATCTAAGATCATAATTTCAGAGGAAAATACAAGATTGCGTCACGTAGTTTCACACAAAATTCTTTACATAAAATTAGAAAATATATAATAAATCATAATGGAGACGGAGAAAGAGACCAATTATTTTCTCATTTCGATCAATTTCTCGATTCTACCTTCTTGATTTTTACGATTTTCCATCGCGCCGACTGAACAATCTACGAGTTTCGCGCAACGTACGAGCAATAAATGGGCGCATCATCGCAATCGAGAAGCTTTTACGTCTCTATAATGCGAACCGCGACGCACGTTAAACGCAGACAGGCGTACGCGAGAGCGAGCGACGTACAGTCGAGTTTATAACGCAAAATTAATAGAGCTTATCCCGTGCCGCTCGTGCCGCGCGCGGCCTTTTGGCAATTTATCATGGGATTACGGTGCAAATACGTCAACCAAGGGTCGAACCTTCCGTAGGTTCGTTCCCCTCTCCCTCTTTCTCTTTCTCTCCTTTTCGGTGTCGCGTAGGGCACCCCGCTACACCCTTACTCCTCTCGCACCGCGGGCGCAGCAATCACTTCCTGTGTCAATAAACACAGCTCTTCCCGTTGGCTCACCCCTAAATTCGAGCCGGCACCCAGGGGAATCAGCGAACCAACACCACCCTTTCTCCCTAATTCCTTCCTGAATTTTACAGTCTTTTCTTTCTTTGATCCCGCGGCAGCGGATTCCCTCCCGTCGCTCCCAAGAACCGGATTCTTTCCCTTCCGTAACCGGAGTCTGCTTTCGAATGATGTAATTCCTAAGGTCGTGCACGTCCTCGCGCGTAAGAAAATTAATTCCGCCGGGTCGATAAAAATTTCTAACGGACTTTACACCATCGCGATTCAATTTATTTAGTCGTTTGACAAAGCGAACGGACGAATCTAAGAAATAAAATCTTGAGGTTGTTGGCGAATGAGGAATATACCGTGACGAATAGATCCACGCGCGCTGTGGATCGGAAGTTGGCGGATCCAACAGCGGGAGATTTATTCCGACGTAATATCGAATGCTCACCGGCGCGGGCGCCTGTGACAAGTCGGCAAGTTGCGTCGGGGGATGCGGCACGCGCGCACCACCACTCTTTCGCGTTATCCATTATTATTCCCGTCGACATTACAATGACAATGACCGCAATAACGATCGGCGTCGAGATCGGAAGAGACGTGAGAGCTAGAGAGAGAGAGAGACGCGCGGGGATTGTCACGTGGGGTGAGAGAGCATACGTGCACGTCGCGCGCCGGCCGACAGCTCGGAAAATTGCTAACAAATAATACTGCCGGGGGGATAACGATACGGGGGAAGGTGCCGTCGTCTCTTCGGACCCCACGTCGTCGGTCCTTTTTGCGCACAATCACCCGTGAGATTCCGGTCGGTCCGGGATTCGGGACGCTCCTCCTCGCTGATGACCGGCTGGAAAACAGCGCGATCATCGCCGATGGTGAAAAAGAAGATGAAGAAAACAAAAAATTGCGTAAGATAAGAAATCATCGACGAAAAATATTACATACTCGATCGTGTGCTCTTAGCCGCGCAGTTTGTCACTATCGAACTGTAATTCTCGAAATATCGCGGTCACGCGAAATTACGCGCCGCGCGCATACGCTTCTTGCGAGCGAGAGAAGAACCGGATCGTGTAATTATCGCGCGATCGATAAATAATACGGTTTCGACTTGCGCGTATACGTACGTAAGCGCCGAAAGTGCCCCGGAGTTTGTTTTCGACAGGCGGTCGTCGTCGGAAAGAGGAAGGGAGGGAGGCGAGTGTCTCGCTTCGTAATTTCGATCGTAAAAACGACATCGTGGAATTATCCGCGACGTATCGACCGACACGTATATATATACGAGACGTCCGTATATAAAGATATAAGTGCAGTCGGGCTCACTTACAGACGGCCGCGCGAACTGCAATTCGATCGACTCTGGACGTATAATCAGGTATGCAAATGCCCGGATGCGTGCGTGTATTACGCGCGTGTGCACGCCGGCGTGTCCAAATAACGCGTAACTGTCAATATCGCGAGCAGCAGCTTTCCGCGCGCGCACGTTGTGTGCAACATCGAAAGGGAGACAAGGACCTTCCATTTTGGAATATTTGCACTTGAACCGTCCGTGTAATGTTTAACTTGTTCAATACCTTAACTTGCCTCAAGCTCTTTCGCGTTTTCTGTCTGTGTCAAAAATCTTGTAATAGAAGATTTTCTTTTTTCTTTGCTCCGATTTGTCTTATCAAAGAAGTGTTGACGGGGGTTGAAGATTGACGACGTCTTTTGACGAAACGTAATAACATTTGCCGTTCTGTCAGGCCGTATATGTGTGTGTGTGTTATCAAGTTTCAAACTTTCCAATTACAACGTTTAGTTCCACAACAACGCTCGTAATCGCACCTAATGCCCGGCCTCGGCGGAACGCGCGCACGTCTCGCATGGGCAATTTGCAACATCGTTACCACCAGCATCTCCCAGGAAGTTTCTCGTAATTCTGCAACGCGCGCGCGGTGCTGCGCTCACAGTTTTCCAAGTCTCTCCCAGCGCAACGTTCGCGCGCGCGCGCGCGCGCTTTATTACCGCCCCGGGCTAAACCTACCGCGGATTTAAACACCGCCGCGTACCGCAGCAACTAATCTCCTTGTATTCTCAGCGACGGCTCGCCCGCGCTCTCTCGCGGCTTCACAAAAGCTGACGTTTTCGCGCTTGACGTTACAGTCACGCCCCGAAGAGAGACGCGCTCGCTTCAAGAGATGATATAATTCCCGGTAGTCCATAACAGAGATATCCAACAACTCGTAAATCTGTCCATTGTTCGTCTATATCTCTATTAGCGCGAGATGATGAACAATTTAAATAGCACGCTTTATTATTTTATTGTAACATTTACGTGCTCGGTACACCGAAAATAATATTTCTCACTTTTGTTTCTGTAAAAATTAATTTCTTTTTTTTTACGAATACATCTTCACGCTCGATATTGTCAGTTAGCATCATGTATCATAGTGTTTGACCCTCGGCAACGTTTAATTCCCCCCTCGCTTCCACGGACCGGTTGCGGCTATGGTAAAGTCAATAACTTCTATCATCCGGAAGGAGCCGCTCTCGGTCGGTTCAATCTCTTAACGCGAGCTACCCCTATCGAGAGACGGGAGAGGGTTGGTCCGATGGGAGCCACGTTTCGACACACCGACACGCGCATACAAACGCGCGACGAGCAAGCGAGCGATCGAGCGAGAGAGAGAGAGAACGAACAGATCTGTCAGGAGGACGTAAATCAATGACGCTCCTGGATTGCCCTGGGAGAGAGCGTGTTACGTTTCCACGGACAGATAGAGCCGATGTGCTTTATTATGCCGGACACAATTGCGTGTTGCCTAAGCCACGTGACCGGCAACTTCCGGCCGACGTTTGGGTTCCGCTTCGTGATGTCCTCGCGCGCGCGATCTCCCCCAGTCGCTTCATCGCCGATTCACCGTCTCTCCCACTGCTTATTTTTCATCTCGACTCGACGTCGGCGGCGACACGATGAGTGACAATGCTAATCGCGCGCGTCCGCGAAGAGTTTCGCGTGTAATATTAAAAGATAAAAAAAGGTAATTTAAAAAGGGAAAATTAACGGATAATTAAAAGATTCTCAAAATCACGATCGTCTTTCCACAAACCGCCGCTTGCTTCGACTTTCTCTCTCTCTCTCTGTCGTCCGTAATTCTGTCCGAAAAGCGTCAGCCTTTCCGAACGCACGGGCGTGCGTGGACGCGAGCAAAAAAAAAAAAAGGAGAATTTCGCGTAATAAAGAGATCCGAGGGAGTGTGGTGTGCCGAATCGAATTTGTTACGGTGTTCTCATGTTAATACCGCGTCGGTTCTGCTTCGGTTTTCCATTGGCACACGTTAGGGGGGGAGAGCCACCACGGGTCGTCGGCACCGGCACCGTGGCGAATTCTCGAGTTTATCGTCGGGGTGTGTAGCCACTGTGACCACTAAAACCCGAACTCGGGGCGGGAACCAAGATACAGCACACACGAGAGACAAGAAGGAAGACGTACTCTTGCGTCATGGGAAACGACCCAATGTCTCGGATAATATCGTCTGACGAATACGTCAATATACGTAACAGGCGCCTATCTATAATTATGTTCCATTTTGCGTAGGCGTTATGGGCTTCTTACAATGTGCGCCGATCTATACGTCGAGAAGCATCGACGAAAAAAAAAAAAAGGCATTATTCCGAAGCAAGATGATAGCGCGCGCAAATGATATACTATTAAACGATTATGTGCACGTGAGGCACACGATGAGCATCACTCCCAACCGCAAGTATTTCAAGAAACAGCGTAGGCATGAACGTTCAACGATAACCATCTGTATGCGAAGTGGAGGCGAAGTATTATTCGCGAAACCCTCTTAACATGTTACACACACAATCGTAATTGGATGCGCTTATTACTCATTAGAATCGTTGCTTTCGTGGCGTCTGTTATACGCGAGTTTTTGTTTTCTTAAAAAAAAAAAAAAAAATTAATTAATTGTCGGAGATGTCTTCGGTGTCACATTTGCCGCGCAATTATAATCCCGGAGACGGGGGAACATCTCGGATTTCCACACGGATGCGAACATTTCCGCGAGAAGGAAATATTCCCTCATCACCGGCCGCGAAGGCCGGACGAAGGGAACTCTCGCGGCTTCCATCCTCCGATCTCTCCGAGAGAGTACCCGACCGGCATCGTACCCCGCGGTGGCCCGACTCTCCGGCACGGTGGTCCGGGTCAACAAATCATAATCGTGCCTCGCGACCGGGTAACGAGGAAAGGTTGAATACCTACGCGAGGTTCGGCGCTGTTCTCGACGAGCGAAAGCGCGGTCAAAGCGATGCGAAACGCGAGGGACGAGACGTCGGAGCGCGCCGCGCGGCGTCGGGCCCCGCTGTGCGAGAAGCACCGAGGCATCCGCCGCGAGCGCGAATACACGGCGGTGGGAAAGGGGAAGGGAAGGGAAAAAGAAAGAGAGAGAGAGAGAGGAATATATCGGTACACGGGTGATGGTCAAGAGCGAGAACAAGAGCAAGAACAAGAGAGGCAGGTAGGTCGTACCGGGGTAACGTGGCGCACGGAGCGTCCGGGGTCTCGACGCCGCGACAAGGTGGTCCACGGGTCCAATGGGTCCTGACTTACGAACGGTCGGACCCCGCACGAATACGCTCGATTTATGAAGCACGAATTAAATACTACGGTCTTAGTCGACGATGCGCGCGCCGACGAGCCGGCGTCATCGGCTCAAAAACTATATCATCACAGCTAACCGAGGTGTATATACCTGTAGAATATCGTCGATGATTCGACGATATTGTCGCTCTGGCAAAATTTTCTCGAATAACGCGCCCGATACTATACCTTCAATTTGCAGGCGGATGATTCGGCAGGTTCTTGGCTTATGTAATCGATATTAGTATCTAAACGGTCGGTTGTAGCTTCTCGACCGTTTACCCATTATTCCTATCAGAATATTCAACCATCTGTCGCGCTCCAGGGCACTGCGGGTATCAGTCGGTGGCGAGCAGAGTCTAACGAACCGTAACGATATGCATTTTGAAAATCCGGGAGATCGATGAAAAGAGAGTCATATGAGAGAGAAAGAGAAAAGAGAGAGAGAGAGAGAGCACGTAAAAGGTACCCCGAAGGTCGGCGGGCAGCTGGCCCCCACGGTGAAACAGGAGGACCTCCTCATTAGCCATGCATGCGCCTAAAACCAATTCTAGTTCTCTCCGTTCTTCTCGTGCGCGAGGGCTAACGAGACGTCTATATTATACCGCGCCCGATGAAGAGAGAGATAGAAAGATGGAAAGAAAGAGAGAGGGAGCCGAACGCAACGCGCCAGGGCCCTTGCTCGAAAACCGAATAGGGTGGGTTATGTCGGATATTAGCCGCGGGGGCCCCCTTTCCCTCCCGTGAGGGGCCCTCTCGGGAGATAAAGACGAGGAGAGCCACTCGGAGCTGCGGACCACCGTGAAAGAAGGGAGTACTCCTGGCCGGCAGCTCCTCCTCATCCTTCTCTTCCCGTGTCTCCCTCCGTCTCTCTCTCTCTCTCTCTCGTCTCTCTCTTACCTCCGTCTCCCTCTCGCTTCCGCTTCTATCTACGTGGTGGCTTTTCTTGCCCTTCGAGGGCCCCGTACTGCCAATAACCGCAAACACGTAATTCCCTACAGCGCCTACCATACGCATTACGTCGGTTATTTGCCCCCTAACCAGGTGGAATTTATTGCGGGGAAATGTCAGTTCGTGGCGCGCCCGCTCGCCACCCTACGCGATCGACCGACCGGGCCTCTCGCTGCACGTTGCATAGCTGCGCCCCGATCGTTAGAGATCCTCACAGAAAATGGCTGCTGACCCGGCGGAAGAAACCGATCGGTCCCGCGGAAATTTCACGCAAAGTTTCGCAATTGTTAATAAATTGCAAAAATTGTCGTACAATCGGTTTGCACGCACAAAACCTCCTCTGTCCCTCATTGTTCCGCGCAAATCGACTTATTCGGAAGCGATGAAGAGATTCGTATGCGGGAGACCGGAGCGTTTCGGTTTGTTTGCGGACGCGGCCGCGCTGGAATATCAAACAGGACCCCAACGAGCGGATCGGAAAGAAGCGGCCGACGGGCGATGCTCGATTGACTTAATTGAGAAAGTTGCACAGGCGTTCTCGCGCTGAAGATGTCTCGGAGATGCGTTCGCGTCCCGAGTGTTTTATTACAAGCTTTCAAGTGGTTAAGGTCGGCCGTGCAGTTGCGAGATTAATGAACGACAGGAAGCCATAATGAAGCGATAATTCTTCGCGCGACGAAAAAACATCGACCGTCGAAATCTGAATATTCAACCATGCAATTGCATGCGCTGCACGGCTGTCGCGAGAAAAAGTGCGAGACGGCATAATATCCGGCGCATTAACGTCTCGATCGCGCGCGCGGAACGTGTCCTCGGAACAATTCGCGATGTGTGTTCCGGGAATTCGGGAATGATAGGCGCACGATTCGATGAGTTTAGTTCGGGAGTTTTTGCCTTATGGGAAAACAGGTTTCAATCCGAGCGGAAAGTGGCGCCATCCGTCGCGATTGCACCTGCGCGGCAGGTGCTCGACCGCCTCTACGACGAGAGAGAGAGCTTACTCACGGTGATTATTAAGCGTCTAATCGCTAATCTCAGAGATTATCCTCGAAACGCGCGCTGATGATCTCGAGATCCTTCCAGACACTGACCATGGCAACGATCAATTTCCGAGTCGCGTGACGCTGTCGACACCATAACAGTCAGCGCATCAATCTCCCGAGCTCTCGTTTCCCTCGTTTCTGTTAACGTTTTACAGACACACTTTTGTGTACCGCCCGTGTTTTCGTAATGCAGAAACAAATTGTATCTCATTTCTGTGTTACAATCCTGAGACACGGAAAAAAAATTTGTTAAACAACATTCGCCTCAGAAAAAAAAATTGATATAAACGCAGATGGCATTCCGGCACGGAAGAAGAATTGAGCAAAAAAAGCCCGATGAAGTTTATGTGTCTCGTCGTGAGAGAGACATAGTGTCGACGCGATGCCAACAACGGCTTTCGCTTTAAGTAATTAAAAGAGGCGCAAAATTAATGCCCGGTTGTCGCGCTTTCATCTCGGCTTTTTCGCCCGATAACTCGCTTAACAACGGGCGGCAGCGATCGTTCGATCGTTCGATTGACTTGCCGGGAGCATGGCGGAGGAGGTTGGCCGACAATCAAATTCCGTTCGAGGTCGATAAAATTAAGGCCGCGCGCTCGCTCACGGGACAATAATTCTGCCAGCGGCGCGTTCGATTGTCCTCGTGGCGACTCGTCTTATACGTTTTAATTGTTCGCCGCTGCCGCGTAAATCCTAATTAAGACTGAATTATTTCGCCGACATCGGTGAGGGCAGCCTCGGCGTAAGAAAGAACCGTAGGCGCCTTCGATCGTGAGAAGGAGAATTCCTCCCGATTCCGGAGGATGATTCTTGCCGCGCGGGTCTTGCCTGCGCGCGAGCTTGTGCTCCACGAGGACTCTTAAGGCATCTCGTCTTCCCTTTTTCCTTTCCATTTATTTTTCCCACCCGTTTTCCCTTTCCCCTGTTCTTTTCTTCCCATCCACTTTAAAGTCGAATATCTCAAGTATATCTTTTGCGATCATCATGTTTAAACTTCGTAGAGAGACGGAAGGTGGAAAAAGTTTCGTACTTATACAGTCGCACGATGTACGAGATGTAGTCGAATTTTAACTGTAAATAATTCGATCGTCGCTAAAAATTCGTTTGCAAAGTATATGTCGGACAGAGAGAAAGAGAGAGAGCAACGACGTGAGCTTTTGGCTCACGGAATCGCTTATAGCCGAGGCGCCTTTAACAGGAATACCGTTTAAAACTCACCCGGGATCAGGATGACTCTGCATTATCGCTGATTCCGAGCCAGCCACGGGATTTCCATGTCCGGGCTTGGAACCCACCACCGCCATCAGCATCGGGATGAGACCCCACAGCTCGACTTAGCATAGATTAAAGTCGCGCATACGCTCTGCGAAGCGGGATCGCGGAGCGTCTACGAACCGAAGGGAGAGAGAGAGAGAGAGCGCGCGAGGAGAAAGAGGAGAAAGATTAGGTTAGATAAAAATCGAGTCGATCCACGAGTCTCTCCTCCACCTTTACGAGGTAAGACACTGGGAGGTAAGACACCACGTGGGGAGGAGAGGAGACGAGAAGATCTGCTGAGTACGAAAATGCGTTGCGAGTGGGAAGACTCCGCGAGTTGTCTCGTCACAATCTTTTATGATTCCGATTGAGTTTCAGTGATTTATGCGGTAAGCTTCGAAATCGCGAAGAAATTGGACTAGCGATTCCCCGTAATTTATTTCGTACAAACTTTCATTCATTATTTCATTCGTTTTACAGATAAAGTATTTTTTTATTGTGTAAAAGAGATTTAAAAAGAAATAGAATAATGTGTGTGTGTGTTTGTCACGGTAAAAGCGCAAGCAATGTTCGAAAATTCACAGCCAATTCGAATTTCGTCTTTACACTGGTTCAAGTGGTACGGTAAAGTGGCGTTGCAGCAGCCACGGCAACGTTGGCAGCCACGAATTTTGGCACCCGGCCAGATTCGTCGAGAAAGAGAGAGAGAGAGAGAGAGAGAGAGAGAGAGAGAGAATTTACGTCTATTTAATTTTATGGCGTTTGACGGTTGGGTACGGGAGATAGAATCAAGATCTACAAGATAGTCGACATTATTCGCCTGCAACAAACGCTTTTATTCTTTCGGCGTGGCTCTTTGTGCGCAAATAGCTCGCCGCGAACGGGGCGTAATTGAAACATCATTATATTCGCATATGTTTATTATATTAGTAACTTCCACATCGCAATCGTCAAAACTGCGATGTTAAAAAAATTAATCCGGCAAATCTAAAATACATATTAACGTAATTGTGCAAAGGTGGTGTGTTTTTCTTCTTTTTTTTTTTTTTTTTTTTTTGCTCTGACGGTGATTAATTCGAAAGAGCTTCGTAGATTGTTGAGAGTATAATCTTAGGAACACCTACGTGTTCGCCGTATATTAATCAAGGCGAACTGTAATCCTAACGTGTCATCTACATCTCCTTTCGCGTGCATTTCCACTGGCTGCAGCCTTGTCATCATAATTAAGGACCGCTACGTGCACTTAAGGTGTTACGGACCCGTGCACGATATTTATTACGAAAGTTAGTCTAGCGGCAATTTAAATATTCGCCATCGGAGACACGCGCGATATATATTCGGGAAAATAATTGTGTGCTCCACTTTGATGCCAGAAACTATTTTTCATTTTGCCACACTCTCCGCTCTATATTTAATAGCTCTTTTATAACGCCCTTCTAAATCTTCAAAAAAAAATCTATCTCAATTTAGATCTTCAAAAAGATATTGCTTTGTTTTAATTTGCGAAAATTTTCGCGGCAATCAAAATGCCATAAAAACCACAATAAAGTGAATGTCCCAATGACTAGACCAGCATCACCGGACATTTGTTAACGAACAAATTAACAAAGTATATTTATATATGTATGCGAAGTTAGAAAGTGATAAAGAAAGTATTAAGTAAAAATCTTTAACATCTTTAAAGAAAGGAAAAATATATCTTAAAAAAAAATACTTAGAACATTGAAAATCATATGTAATTAATATTTACACATCTAATAATTGTTTCTTCAACAAATATCCGCCGTTGGCACGTGTTCTGTCATTGAGAAACACTTGCCTTACACTTGGCGAAATAAGAAATTAAAATTTTACTTTTCTGCAAAGCTACTTTCCAGACGCGTTGTAAAAAACGTGAGAAAATCTCTCCGCGATCGCGGTGAAATTAAACAATGTCGCGTTATCGCAATTCCGACGCGTGCGTGTTTTGCGGCGACGTGAACGTAATGAAAGCGCGCCTCGTTCGCCTCGCCGAGGTGTTACGCCGACGCGTACGACTCCCGGAGCCATTGCACTCTCTCTCTCTCTCTCTCTCTCGGCGTGCTCTCGGTGGAAACCCACCGCGGAGAGACATCCCGGCTAATTGCGACATCGCTCACCGAGCTTATATTATATCCTTTCCGCGTATCCGCCGTCCTTATCGTGCCGCGCGCATAGCGAGAGGAAATGGACACCCGGGAGAGAGACGCGGATGCTTCTTCAAACGCGTCCCCGAGCTACCGAGCTCGCCTCGGTATGCGGTACCGAGGAGCGCGCGTTCTTAATTCGCGACTATCGCTCAACGTTGCGACTCGTCGTCGAAATAATAAACAACGTGCGTACGCGCGCGAGACGCTCTCGGCGAATTTGTTTCCTCTTAAATTATAAAAGTGCGCGCAGATTTGCAATCATCCCCCCACGTTTTTTACTTACTTTTTGATAATTGCGAATAAAAGGCGCGCGCACCGCAAGACTGCAGTGACTCAATCTATAACGGATTACGTCTCCGCGTGATTATGTTTCTCGATGTCATAATGCGAATTTAGTTAACCGCCACACGATGCGACGTGACGCAAAAACGAGGAGAGAAGAGCAGAGGAGAGGAGAGAACTCGGCAGAAAATGACTTTGCGTATTACCGCAAAATAGGTCTTTAGAACTCTCTTGCGCGTCGCGCAAGGATGAATTATCCAGACGAACGCACGCGTAACGTCCGCGGATGCAGAAACAACGAGCGAACGCGAACACAAGAGGGGCGCGGAAGATTATTTTTTTGCGCGGATCACTCCGGCAGCAATACGTCGTCGCGCGGTCCTCTTCCGACGGAAGATTAAAAGTTCCGAAAGCCGGTGTCACGCGCTATGATCAACCCCCGAATTTCCGGGACGGTGCGCCTGGCCGTTCCAATTACTTTTCTGCCTTCTCCAATTCCTCTTCTTTCTTTCCTCGGCGGCGGCGGACCGTCTTGCTTTCCTTCGCCGCGAACTCACCTCAGCCAGGTCCGTAGCGAGAGCAACACCCGACCGAGGAATACTCCTGACGTCTTCCTCCGCGGGGTGTAATAAAAAGAAACCACCCACTGCGCGCACGGGTTATATACATACATGTATATATATATATATATAGTACATGTATATACCGAGGGCAAAATGCGCGCGAGTGAAATACCGTTGCACGCGAATGTGTGTGTTACACGTACGCGCGGGAGTATCGCGAAGATTGCTGCCGAGGCCGGGAACCACCCTCCGGACAAGTAACGAAATTAAATTCAAATATAATCAAATAAAATTTAAAATTTAAATCCTCCTCGCTCGCTTGCGCTCGCGCGACGTTGCACGCGCTCGGATACATATATCTCTTTCTGCTCCGCGGGAGAAATTTACTGGCTGCCACAACGTGTCCCGTATTCCTTCTTTTGTCTTTTTCTCTCTCTCTCTCTAGCGGGTAAGCACGGTTTCCTCCCCTACGGAGACCACCCCCTTTTCTGAGTTCGAACTGGGATTTAACGGGTCAAACCGGGGGCGATCCGCGAGGAAACGACGACGAGGAAGAGTGGCGCTTGATTGAGAACACCAGTTTGTTTGTTCGGTGTCGACACCAATGTTTTTCGCGACGTCGTGATCGGCGGATCAAAAGAAGACGGCGCATTATTCACACGCCGCTCGTCGAGATCTTTGTGGAAATGTTTGATTTCTTTTTTTTTTCAAAAGCCTATACAAGAATTTAATATCGGCAACCGTTCTATTGTAATTGCGAAATAATTACAATAAATCGCAGTCGTTTTGCGACGGATAATTGTTTTTTGTTCTTAAGTATTTAGTTTGTTTTTTCTTTTAACACATAAGTAAAAATTCTGAGCTTTTTTTAATAAAAAGGTGACGTTGTTCTTAATTAAGTCCTTTCCGTTAATTGTTAAATAATTCGTGTTTTACACGCTTCCTCCAAACGATTTCCCTCTCGCAAAGGAAAAAGAAGAGAAGGATGTGGGTGCGATAGATTTTCTAAGCTCGACGCGAGGCAAGCGAGTCAATTAGTCGCGCTCGTCGTTTGGAGTGTCCGATCGATCGAAAGATTCTCATCTAGGATGCGCCTCGTGCCTCTACATGTCCGCCCCTGGTGGTGACGACTATTCCGCTATGGGGTAGCTCGGCTGTGTATACCGTCGCCGCGCCGCGTCGTTGGTTGGGGGAGGGTGTCATTCTGTGTCAACCACAGCGCCCTCTGACGATGACACCGCGGAACGCGAAAGGGGATGAAACTGGCTGCGTATAACTCGAGCTAGCCTCGGCAAGCGAGCTAGTTGCGGGGTTTACTTTGCCCGTACACTCCTCCGCTCTCCTTTATACATCGCGTGCGGATATGTGTGTGTATGTGTGTGTGTATGCGTGTGTGCGCGCGCGAGGGCGTTTGTGTGTGCGGAGCCTCACGTCGTTAGTAGTTACGCGCGCGCGCGCGCACATACACACACACACACACACGCTTGCCCTCGGATGTGAGAGACGCGCGTAAAGCCTCCACCCCGCCGGCTCAAAGCGAGGGGGTTGGCTGGTCTTATTTGGAGACAAAGTGGATCGGATTAGAGATACAGATTTCAATTTGTTTGCCCCTTTCGACCCGCGCGCGCAGACACACCCCTCCCTCTCCCAGAAGCGAAAAGTTATCGAGTAGACTCTACCCCCCCCGTCGGCTTCCACCGAGGGTAAACGCATCGGATTGCTGCTCCGGATAGACTCCGCTGAGCGAACGGACGTTTGTCGTCGGTTAAGTCACTTTGCTCCGATGTAAACGATCGCGACGGGTAACGTTATCCTTCCCACCCCCGGAAAATAGTTTTCTTCTTCGCCAGAGGCGAAAACGTGTACGACTGTGTTGTTTTGTGTAATTAACTCGCGGTTATCACTGATGATGCGATGCCTTTGTGAAATATTATAATTAAATAAAAAAATAAACAAGTTTGCACACAAGCGAAAATCACCACCACTTGGGTGTGTCTCTGAGGAGAGATTGTTACTTTTTCCCCAAAGACTCAAGTGTCAATTTCGTGTGGGTCTCTCTCGCCATTTTTTTGATCTAACCTGACCCTACGATAAGAGGAAGGGAGGAAGAGGGATTACACACACCTCTGACGAAAGCGTGGTCGGAAGTTAGGTCTCTCCGCAGTCTGCGCCATTTCCTTTGAACTCTTTTTTCGGCAACGCAAGAGCTAATTAATTTCTTTCTCTTCAACCCCGCAGCTTCATCCGCGGTATATGACCCTGCGCGACTCTCCGCGTGCTCTTCTATCTATCTATCTATCTCTCTCTCTCTCTCTCTCTCTCTCTCTCTATGTTATTTATTTTTTTTCCGGAAGCGTAGATAGATGAAAGAGATGAAGGCGCTCAAAGACAGAAAGAGGGATGCGATCGGTACAAAAGACGGTGTTAAAAAAAAAACTTTCGCGCGTTAAACAGAATTTGTGCAAAAAACGTTAGATAGTTAAAATCTACGTAGGCGCAATAAGAAACCGAGGATATACATATATATATTTTATGCGACGCGCGTAAATTTTCCTCTCGCCGGGGTGTTAATTAATCCCCGCAACATATCGTAAAAGTCAGTATTACATGAAGTCAATATTCCGCACGCCTTACATCCGCGCGGCGCGATTCTATTAAAGATACAAAACGAGCAAGCGCAAACACGCAAACACACACACAACACGTAAAAAAACGAATGTGTGTCTTATCGCGTTTTAACAACGCGAAAAATGGATAGCGTACGAGTTTGTATATCTCATTTTTCGCACGGCGTAACTTCATTACGTGCACGCGGTGGGTCTCGCAATTAAAGTAACTCGAAACTAATTGCGAGCGCCGCGGCGAAAGAAATCGTCGAACGTGTGTGCCGGCGAGCGGCTGTGTGCCACCCCGCGCGCTTATCGGCGTGACGATTGCGCCGCGCGCACTTTTAACGAAGAGTTAACGTTGGCGAAACGTTGGTTAGTTTCCGCGCGCGGGGCAATTTTACACACAACGCTAGACGGGTGCAACAAATGCATACATCTGATATCACACAGTCGCGATTTCCAGCCCCAGAGGCCCACGGCCCTCGCCAAACCGACGTTGCGCGCAATCGCAAATGGAAATTCGTGACGAGCTCCTCGGGCGCGCGGCACGAGTCGCAATTATCGGCGAGAAACACGAAGTGGATAATTGGAACGCTCGCTAATTAGAATACTCCCGCTATACGACCACCTGTGCAATAATGGGGCTTTGATACAAAACCGTGTGCTCGGGGAAACGACAATCGTTCGTCGACGTTGAGCGAAGTTCTCCCGCGCGTTCGAAATCTTCGCGATAATTTGGTTTTCATCCTCATTACGTCGACTGTGTCGCGTTTCGCACGAAAAAAAAAAAGAAAAAAGGATTACACCGAATTGTTAATCACAGGCATTTGTTTGACGTCCTTACAGACGGTACCGAAGATCCAGCGGTTGTTATACAGCGTGTTTGCAATTGTTATAATTACGAAAACAATTAATTAAATTACAAAAAAAAATAGAATAATACAACAGTTCTCGAATCTGTTCAGCGTATCACTTAGTGGTATCTGATTCCAATGAGTGTGTGTGTTGTTTGAGATGTGAATTTTGTGAACCGCACACAGTTTGAGCACTTGCCGACGGAAAGACAAGCTCTCGCGTACGAGAAGAAGCGCGCATCTCTTACTCGTAAAAATCTCGCTGTAAATTCAAGAACTGTTAGATCTCTCGACCAGTTTGCGCACACGTTCAATTATAAATGTATCGAAATTCTCTTCAAAAGCAACAACTCGATACTGATGAAATATTAAAATAAAGCACTAAAAACCAACGCACAAAATCGTCATCACCAAAACGTTAAATCATTTTCTGAATTTGTCCGCGAATTCGTAAACCGCTACGTGACTTTTCTCCGAATCAGAGAAACGATCGCGGATCGCGAAAAAATAAAACTATCACTAAATCGAGCGGTAGCCAAAGAGAGAATCGCGAGTCGAATTTCAAAGCTACCGGCAACTTACCGATCCAGCCTGCAGAGGGCTCCAGCTCTCATCTGGCGGCCGTAAGACATCAAAAAAATCTCACGGAGGCTGGCTCGCACGGTAGACGAAAGAGAGAGAGAGAGAGAGAGCGAGAAAAAGAGAAAGAGAGAAGGAACCCATAAGAGTCCAGCGAGAGCAAGCGAGAGATGGACGAGGGAAAGGGGCACTCGAGGGAGAAGAGGAATCGGGCTGGTGTGCAGAGGTGTGGCTATGAGAGCGTATCAGAGTGGTTCTTCTGGTTTCTGGTTGGCTCCAGACCGACGGGAGGCCTAACCGGCACTGGAAACCGGACTCGGTCGTCGGGTTTCTTTCAGGACTTTTTGCCGTGGCGCGTCTCATGGCCAGTCGTAGGTGTCAGAATGCGCCTCGCTCGCCTCGGCGCATGAGAGACCGTCGAAAGGGTTGCTGGAGACAGGCAGAGGGAGGGAGGGAGGGATACACGGGGGTTATAGGGAGACCGAGGGAAGAGAGTTACCGTAGAATTACTCGGCTATTGAGATCGGCAGATAGTCCCGAGGAGAAATCATAGCGGCCACCCACGTCTCCGATTATGGTTTACCGTGCGCGCTCTTCGTGCGCTCGGCATCGATTCGCAAGATGTATTTATACAAACGCCGCCCGCCGAAATTGTCGTGGCGCGGAGGAAACACGGGAAGCACATGGGATTAATTGCGGGGGGCTGTTGCGGGGCCAAAGGCGTTTTTCTGTATTTTCTCTGCCTACCGCCGAGTCACGTTTTTGATTGGCACTCGCAATCGGCGATTGACTTTGACGCGAAACAGTATGCATTCGCCTTTGCAGTAAATTCGAGAGCGTGTGTGTGCGTGTGTGTGAAAATATTTTGATAGAGGAGCTTGATCGAGAAAAAAAAATTCAATTTTGATAAAAGTCGCGTTATTTCTCTTGATAAATGCAGCGAATGCAAGAGCAAACGCGACGCAATTTTATATTACATTAGATGTGCACGAATAACACATCATTTTTAGATGCGCGCAGTATATAGTAAACAACAAAATATACGCGGAGATACGTGACAACTTCGTGATAATAAAATTAATTCCGTCGTATTTA
>QVNV01012933.1:0-38626 GCA_014825455.1 Pseudomyrmex pallidus
AGCACATTTCCGTAATACGTGCTTCTCCGGAGGGGTGGGAGAGCGCGCGCGCACACACACACACACACAGAGGAAGAAGAATAAGCGACGATCATTGCAATATTGCACGATCTACGACTATTAAGAAAATATAATAGCCGATACTGCAGCGGCTCTAAGTTGTTACGTAAGGAAGAGGACGTCGCACTCTGTGATTTTGTGTATGTGCTTCTATCTTTGTAAATCTAAACTCCATGATCTCGGTGAGATAATGAGACGGATTATTCGCAAAAAAAAAAAAATGTTTTTGAGGATTTGTGCGATCCTTCGTCGTTAACCTTTCGGAAGGCCGAAGTTAGATTTAGCGATAACAAGTTCTCTTCCTAGGTTCTTTGTCGGTTTAGATAGTAGACCACGTTACGGTACTTTTTAATCCAAAAGAATAGTTTCTAGACAAGCATTCGCGCGATTATTTGCAAACATATATATCCTCCGGAATGCGTTTTGCAATTTGTATTTCAACATAACGTACATTTTTCTGCGGAACCCGTGTTTAAATCAGATTTCGCGGTATCTCGACACTTGAGATCGTTCAATTCCTGCGTTTCAACGCAGGCCGATTCTGTTTCACTGGCATTTATTTTAACGTAATTGCGATCGAGATAAAAATTGTGTTTGAAGTTTTCGAATGCCGAGCGGAGCTCGGCAATCTTCTCATTCGTTTGCCTCGTTAAATCGTCACGATGTTGCTGAACTTCGAACTTAATAACACGTTCTATCCTACGTAGAAATTTGCCATTGTCTTCGTGCAACATTGTCAGTTCGGACGTCTGCGATTTGCAAGATTTGTCGTGTTTCTTATCGGGCCGATTGTTGCTCATTTTACACGTTTCTTTCTCGTTCCGAACACTCGACAAGCTAATTGTATCTCGCATTTCAAGCCTAGAATATAATTATTTCATTATATTTAATTGTATTTAATTGTCGTATAAAAAGTGCTTAATTTAAAAACAGTTTAATTAAAATTAAAAAATTGTACACATCAAAACTAAATGTCATCAGTCACCATGCTCTGACTTGCTCGCGCAGTTCCATCAAATTGTTCTCGTGTATATTCGCAATGTCGTCTTTAAGTTTCTTCTCCCACATGTCGATTTGTCTTCGAAAGTCCGAGCAAACTATCGTGCTTTGCCTTTCCAAGACTTCCAGGTGTCGCTGAATATTATCGTAGATCATCCTCGTGTTCTCCATCTCATCGTATATTCTCTTCTCCGCCAATTGCCATTTGATCATCTGAGCATTGAGCCTCTTTTCGTGGTCGTTACGCCAAGTCAGCAGATCTTCCTGAAGAATTTCGCATTTCTCGTGACTCGGGCATTTCCGCGGACTCCGCTGCTTCTTCAGGGCGACGATCTCCTTCTCGGCTTGGGACAATCTGCACTTAAGCTGTTCCACGGTGGTCTTCAAGGACTTTTCACGGAGACCACTTACCGCTTCGTCATTGTCGCCGGAAGCTTCCGCCTCTGTAACACACGCATTCTTGACACAACACGGGTTAAAGCACATTTCGTTTGTTCGCGCGTTATTTTACATCGCAGGAAACGCTAATAAAAGCTCAATAAACGTAAAATAACATAAAATAATAAGAAAAATATCCGACTTTTTAGATATTTAATCGAATATAATAGCAATTACGACCGCGAGAGAAAAACTCGCGGTACGTAAAATATAACATTTATCTTCAATAAATGAAAAAAAAGGTGTAAAATAAATCAATTTAATTGAGTGTTTTATTTTAACCCAATAATCTGCGTATGTTCATCGATACGCAGTGTCTTTTATTTGCTCTCGTAATGTGCGGATTGATATACGTGAGAAATAACAAGGAACCTACAGTTTTAAGTGGATTTCGAACCACTACGAGACTTACCAGAAGTCCCTCGGCAAGTGTTAACCTCGGGTAGCTTGCCATCGCTTTCCCCGAGGGAAATCGGCCCGAAAAAATTCCGATTAGGGAGATATAATAATTATAATATTGTGTAATATTATAATACAGTATATTACATATTATAATATTATGTCGAAGATATAATAAATAGTATCTCCGATTATCGGAGATACGAACCCGGATCTTCCGCTCAGTAATCCCCGCACAAATTACCTGAGCTACGGACCGATTTCAATCCGAGGTCCGTATTAATCCGCAATATATTACGCGACCAATAAAAGACGCGCCGCGCGCGAATTAAACAACAATTTGCATTACTTCCTTCATATTGGTGTTCTCGCTGAATTTGCTCGTCTCCGAAACTATCTGTCACCGAATCGTCCTTCTTGCACCTTAAAATTTCGAATCTGTCTATCGGTTCTTCGCAGGACGTTATCAAGCTGGAGACGCTTTCTGGAGTCTCGCTGATGGTAAAGGTGCTTGATGCTTTTTTGCAACATAAAATTAGCTCAGATTCTTCGTCGATAGGCGACAAACTGAGAATTTCCTCGAAAGCTTCCTCGCTTGTTTGCACACTTTTTACATCGCTTTTGACGTGTTTGTAGTTAGCTTCTGCATATATTTTACGTAGATTGTTAAAATAAAAGGATATCGTATGTAGAATAATAAATTCAAAAAATCTGATGCTTCGAAATTGTTATTCTACTCGAAGCACGGCACAACTTTAAGCGAGAAAATATATAAACAAGCTAACTAACCCATAGTTATCGCATGTCACACACACGTATACACAGAGTCGTGTTTAGGAGAATTGTTTTGCTCGTGAATTTTGTGCCCAGATATCTCTTCTGCCTTTCCGAACTTTCCTCGCGCGTTCAACTACGTACCTCGACGTTGACAAAGATAACAATCCACGTTTTACCGCGTTTCTTTAACGCGGTCGTTCAATCGTGAAAAAATGGAAGCGAGAAAAGAGACGATGTACAACGACGACGAGAAGCGAGGAACAAGAACAAGCTTAATGGCACTGTAATTCCGGTAGCGGGCAATTTTCAATTTCGCTGACTCGCGCGGAAGTAGCTTTCCCACTTCGCGTGGCGGAATTGAGACGTCGCGTACGCGTCACTTGGCACCGCGTTGAATTTGACACGGACAGCTGTTCACATTGGACACGTTAGAAACACCGTAAGGGAAAGGAGCGAATTTCCCCGGGAGATAGTCGGGAGAGGAAGCCTTTTGAAACCCTTTCACTGCTCAAAGCCGAACGACATGTCCGTCACATTTGAAACATAAACGAAAATGTTACGCACGATTTCACGTATCGGGTATTTAGGTTATTCGATTTTTGCGACGGTTCTCGCGATGTTCGCTCAATTCGCTACAAGAAAGAGGCGGTTGTTTTGTTTTTCGCGAAATGCGCGCGTGTGGCGAACCGTAAACGCTGCATATGAAATTATAAAATATAAGAATAATTCGCTGGGGTAACGAGCGCCGAAGCCCTTTCGATATCTTGTAGTTTTGCGGATGCGGGAAAGGATCGGCCCGCGTGAGAACACACCTGTGCGGCGACCGGAGCAAAGTACAGAAGCGGCGAACAAGAGCGGCGAGGAAGATAAGGAAGAGTAACGAAGGCGTCTTGTATATGTGTATACGGAGAGAGGAGAAAGAATAAATGCAAGAACAGTAAGAAGCCAAGGAGTCACACGGTGCGTTATGGGCATAGCGGTCCTAGCGGTAGATACTCACAGATAAACGCGCTCATTTGCATCAGCCGGCGCATAAATGAGAAGCAATGCAGCGCGATATATTGCGGTGTTTGGGGGGGATAAGTAGGTAAACAAATGCAAATTCTTGCGGGTCGATTCTTTCGATCGAAACAAACACGCGAATTAATTACTTGCCCCGGGGTCAATCATATCCAGAAGTTTAATATACGATTTAATTAAGCCGCAAGCTTTCTACACGTTCCACATTCGATAAGAACGTGAAATTCTCTTACTTTTTTTCAAATAATTACGCGTTGCCGTTTTATTACGTTGTTTTTATTACGCTAAGTTGTGAGAAAATATGTTTTTTTTTTTAAACTAAGAAAATAAGTTTTTTTTTTTAATTATATTTGATATATTTTATTTATATTTATATTTTTATCAGAGCATTCGAAAATATTACGTCGAATAAAATTTTTTTCCACTTGTTTATTAACATCGGAAATATAGTTTTAATGTATTTCGTACGACATAGCTGATTAGATACTCACTGCAAGCGCTTAGCAAACTTCCATGCAAATAAGAAGAAACGACTTGCCATTGTTTTATCAGTTCGGTGGAATGCCAATAACGGAGGTCGTGAGACTGCTTGTTAGCAATCGCGAGAAGATCTTGGGGAAGAAGAGAAGAATTAACGAGCGTTAAGTTACGCGATTGTATTTTGTTTTGCCGTTACCCGGTTGTACAATCATAGCGATTGAAAAAATAATATCAAGTTGAAACGATTCTTCGCGAACTCTTGAACTGTGCGTTTATAAATTTCCTCGTAAACGAATCGTCGAAATAGGATTTACTAAAGAAGGAAAACACTCATCACATTTTAATGATGATTTCGTTAGCGCGTAAATTTGCGATTGAAGCGTCTTCGCCCAAATCGTTCGCTTTCAAGTTCATTTGCCGCAAAACGAACATCGACATCCGGTTATTGCACCGGACAATGGAGCAAACGCGCGATGAACCACGCCGAAAGTGACTCATCTATTCCGCTTCGGATGCGGCCACCTTGATGGCGGCGTCAACTAATCCGAGAACGAAATCATCAAAGAAAAACCGCGTCCGCAAATGGAAAGAAACAATGCTTACAATTAACTTGCCGACCGTCTTGCTTAATTAATTTTATAAGGGTGTATTTTCGCTGTCTGTAAAAAAAAAAAGAAGTGACCAATGACGTGAAACCGATTCTTCTGGCCAGTCTATTCTTTTGTGACGTTCGATCTTTCTTCTTCTACAATGATTAAATTTTCGCACTGTTACGCGTGACCAAATTATGTAACGTTATTGCAATTTCCAGTCTTGTAATTTTTCAATTACAAAACTGTTTATTCAGTATAGAATCTGATGTATACGACGTATTATCTCGATTGTCGTCATTCCGCCGAAGTAAACGAAAACGACCGTTAAATTTATTCCGCAAGATTATTGTGAGAAAACAAACATTAACATTCAATGACGATTCAAACGTGTTCCAATTCAAACGCGTCGCAAAAGGAACCGCGCGACCGAATGCATGAGAAGCGTCTCATAAATTGGACTGTCATTTCAGTTAGTCTTATCTACGCCGATAGTTCAAGTAAAAAAGTTTGCGCGCGAATGACGCAAAACTAAATTTCTTTGTGAGAAACCGAAGATTATAACGGTAACAAATATCGGTATCGACAACACAGAGAAAGAGTTTTCAGAAACCTCATTTACGCGGATGAACATCATCACTGAGAGATTGCGCGATGAGATATTGTAATGTGACACAAACTGTCAAGTACGCGTACAGCTTCTTGTCGCGAAGAAGACGCGCGGACCTGTCAGAAACGCCGCGGTCGATAAACGGACAGGAAGGATATTCCTAGAAGCCATCGCAGGGTATAGAGAGAAGGAGTTAACAGTATCATACCGATGCGCTGCCGATGCGACTATCTTGCCGCAGTGGTACCCACGATCGAGCGAAAATAGCGACCGTGAAATCGCGATACGACGATACTTCGTGTCCGTATAGAATGATTAGAGAATGACGGGGAAGTGATTCTCACGCGAGACTCGCTTGTGATCATCGGCCTCCGTTCTTGCCGTCTTTCTTCGTTTGGATCTTCGCTCGGAAGTATGGACATATTCAAAGCAACTGTTACCTCAGCTTTTTGTCAATCACTACGTATCGAATAAGAACAACTTGAGTTGAAATTTAAGTTGAAGAATGTTAAAAGATTATTAAAAATTATTAAAATATTAAATATTAAAAGATTATAGAGAAATTGTTGAATAGAATTATTTTGTGCGATTTATTTCGTTTATATATAAACTGGTCTTTAAGAAAAAAAATCTTCTTCGAAAAGAGACTCGGGTCCGAAAATCTTCCATTACGTAATTATAATTGTGAGACGTGATCGGGAAAGGCAACATCGTTAAATGAAGTTGTTTGCGGTGTAGATCGTTGTTGGATACAACGTTTAAGGCTTGCAGGTACACATATGTACCGCGCCGGTCTTTTAATGTAGACATTGAGTCGCCAGTGTGATGTTAACGTGGATTACGGAGGATAGAAGAAATGCAGACACGTTTTTCCACATGCACACACGGGTGTGCGCGCATCGCGCGCGTTCCCTTCCGCAATTTATGCGGAATGCAGTCCCAGGCGCCACGGAGAGCCCTTATACAATGAAAGCAACGTATGGAGGAAGTTAGTGCGGAACATTTTAAACTGTACCTCGCGCGTCGCCGCGAGCGCATTTAGCTGTTAATGGAACACTACGTGCTTCCATTAACAGTTAAATGGGCGTTCGTTTTAATTGTACGGAGTTCGCTATTTTTTTTTTAATTTGTCGCGATACGGCAAAAACGAATTGATTGTTTACCGTTAGGTAATTTTCGTATCGTCGAAAATCGAATTACGACCGAGACACACACACACACATGCGTAAAGTAAAAACTCCAACAATTATCTGATATAAATATTATTACTTGTATTATACATACAACACGTACAAACTAATTATTGATACAGTCATATTTTAGAAACTTTAACATATTTATACACTCGTTACATATATAATACATATACTTAAAAAAAAAAAAAAAAAAAAAAACGTATCACAGTTTTCCCATACGAATAAAAACATAGTTCTCTGTTTTTTGCATAACGCTTATATAAATTATAAACGGTGACGTACAATATATAATATTTTCGACAAGTTTGCGCGCTCTTTGTTCGCGCGTTTTCTCCGATTTTCACCGGCATGGAGGAGGTTTACGTGCGTGCAGGTTTGCGTACGTTGGAACATTTTATTGCACGATCGGCGATGGCACGCGGAGATTGGCGAGGTCCTGAGATCGCCGCGCGCGATAAAGCGTACGTATCAGTAAACTGATATTCTCCACACGAAGAGAGGCGCGGGTGAGAGAAGAACGAGCATGTGGGTGAAGGCTGGAGGGCTCTCCAGGATGTGTCGAAAGTGAAACTCAAGGCCTCGCGCGGCGTTTTGTTGTGTGATGCATGTACATATGCATGACCATTGTCCGCCCTCGTACGGGTTCGATCATAGTTTGCGATAGGCTCCGATCCTGGTCCTTGGAACGTCTCTGCGTGGTTCGGCTCTGCTAAACGATCTCGAATTCTCTGAGACGAAGAAGACGCTGTTCACAATCGCAGAAACTCAGAATGAGCGAGTTAACGCGTTTTTTTCTTAGACGAGCAAAATTTCAGTACTTTTTTTTTTACACTTACCTCGACTCTCGCAAAATCACCTAAACGGCGATCCTTACACCGCGTGCTTTCGCGTGCTCGGCAGGAAACACGTGAGGAGTATGCATACTAAATAAATAATATATTTACATTCGTGAGAAATAACTACTTTGTAAGATTGTTTTAAAAAAGACAATTGTTGAACAAAATACTCACGTCCAGAAAAGCACGACAGGTTAATAATCGGCGATATGCAGCCGTACTCGAGCAAAACCGGGAAGATAAAATTGCCCATTATGGATCCGAGTCTTCCCACTATCATTTCCAGACTCACCGCCATTGCTCTGACAAATAAATAATATAATACGCGTGACATTTGCGTTACTTTTTCACGAAGAGATCGCGAGCACAATTTTACGATCGTAAACGACAAACCTTAAAGACGTAGGAAAGAGTAGAACAGTCGCGCCGACCACAATGTTGTAAGTTTTGCTCAATAAACCAAGATACAAGCACGTGAGCACAAGAGTGGTCAACGAATTCGGGGACCAAATTAACGATATCACACACAGAATTGCGCATCCATGGGAGACCACTGCGTTGCGAACAAAAATTATTAAAAATTCAATAGTTTATGATATGCACAAGAATGAAAGAGACCTACTGGCGAGATATTTGTGTTGGAGGAAATTGACGAATATGGTGGAGCACAATATGAAAACGCTAGAAGAGCTCGATACGATAACGCTGTCTATGTATATCGAATCTGGCACGGGAATCTGAAAATGAAATCGAAAACCCAAGATTGTAAACGCACATTGCAGATTCACGCGTCGTGTGAATTTCGACACATCGCGTTGCATCTTACATTCTCACAACTCGCTGTTCCATTTGACGTGGCAACTTGATTTGCACTGGCTGACACCGAAATGTCGAGTAATTCGCAGAAAGTAGGATTGGTTACATTCGTGCGACTACCGATGTCCTTTATCGTCGCGAAAAGTTGCGGCTGCCACAAGCGAAAAGTGTTCAGGCTGTAAACAGGAAAAACGAAAATATCAAAAAAGAAATCCAAGGAAATCAAACACACGAAAGTTAATCCAAATGTCACAGGAAAGTTGAACTCGTTAACGTGCGCAAATATTTAATGTGTTGCGAATGTGTGTAAAATACTCGATAATCTCGAAGCTTTGTTTCTTTTTTATTTGCATATTCAGAGGTGATATTTGTTAATTCAAAAGTAATGTTTTTTCTCTCCAGTTCAATTAACTTAATTTACCCTGTATCTCTCTCTTGTTTTTGCTTAATTATTCAACCGAAGAGATAAAAGTTTTTCGAGTGACACACCTGCGCCGTACAGGCGAAAACACGCGAGAACGCGTTCCTAATAATATGTCATATTGAAAATAACGCGATCTGAAACGATCTTGCTTGCTTTCGTTATCAACGTCAGGATCTACGTCAATGGAAAAGTTTCAAACGAGAATGTATAGCCGAGAGAGCGAAAAAGGGTATTTAATTTAATCGCTAACTGCACAATTAAATCCGATAAACGACGCCATTTGATTATCGTTACAGCCAGTCTGACATCCTTCAATTTAGTAGAAGACTTTAGTAGATTGCGAACCGAAAGAGGAAGAGAGAGGACGCGCGGTCTGTGTGTATTCAGTGTTTTATTTTTGTCTCTCCGTCTGACACCCTTTAATTTAGTAGAAGAATTTAGTAGAACCACGTGCGCTTGATACACACATGCGCGAAATCCGATGTCAATGTGTATTCAGATAATGAGAATACATCTCGACGGTATGAGAAGGGGACAGATGTGTCATATCTCTTCGGCGCTGATAAACTCGTAAATTTCCTCATGTCTGTCATTCAAATCGTCAGCGTGAGATTTGCACGACTAACTGAATTTCAAACTTTTTTTTACGACTTTAGCCGTATGTTTTATTGTCTCGCGCGTAAAAAAGCGCGCGATATATGATTTTCCAGATCGCGAATACCTTTTGCTATTATTGTCTTTGCCCTCTACTCCTCTGATCACTCGTATGATTTATGGTATCTTACGCTGCGATAATGTACGATGTCGTTTTGTGTGTTGATCTTGTGCAATTATTAACAGAGAACTCTAATAAGAATATATATTTCTAATAAAAATCTCTAATATAAAAAAATACAACTAAATAAATAAAAGTATATCACTGAAGAACAGCTCATAAAAAAAAGATTTAGTTTATAAAAAGATTTGTTAATCAAGTACTCACCACAACATCCCACAAAATTGTAGAGTGACAATCAACAAAATACGAAACAGATAAGGATTCGTG
The DNA here is from genome assembly GCA_014825455.1 of Pseudomyrmex pallidus. Taxonomy (NCBI): domain Eukaryota; kingdom Metazoa; phylum Arthropoda; class Insecta; order Hymenoptera; family Formicidae; genus Pseudomyrmex; species Pseudomyrmex pallidus. The sequence goes on from QVNV01012933.1 coordinate 9,691, forward strand.
AAAAGAGGCTTCATTTGTTGAATTCCGTTTTTTAAGCACGACTTGGGATTTTCTGAATCCGATGACTGTTTTGCATTATTCAAATCAACATCGCCCACGATACTTATCTAATAATGAAAGAAAATATACGATAAATACTTTTATTCTCTTGCTGTGGTTTTTACGCGATTATTGCAATAATATACTTACAGGATAATTGTCTTTAGGCAAACCAGTATTCATGCTGTAGATCTTCTTGAAGATCTCGAGAGCGTCCTCATTACGATTTTGTGTCATCAAAAATTTCGGACTCTCCGGAAAGAATGAGAGACACGTGACGCCTATCAGCGTCGGTATTCCGCAGAGAGACAAAAACATTCTCCAGGAATTGTACACGAAAGCGCCGTTCCCAAATGTAATTAACCACGGCTGAGGTATAACTAACCACGCCAGTACTAATGACAAATTTGTAAAAAAATTAACGGATCACAAAATTTATTTACAAATCAAAGAAAAAAATCATCAGATTCGTCGACTGATAATAATTATTTGCGTCTCTTTTCTATATACACACGATTATACTTACACACATTGATTATACATCCTAACTGAACGGACAAACCGACAAGAATCGGAATTTTCGTTCTACCTTTGGCGCCGTAGAATTCCGAGCTGTACGCCATCAGAGTGGCATGTGGTCCGCTCACACTGTTAGATTTAATCGGTCATTAACTTTCCGGCTTTCCGATGTGTAATAAAATTTAACAACTCTGTTTTCTTACAGCAAACCACTCAGAAATTTGAAGAACACAAGCGTTTCCATGTTCTGCGAGAAACCCGCGAGTATGTTGCAGATACTGTCCGCCAGGTAACCGTAGAGCACGACTTTCTTTCTTCCCTTGACGTCGGCGATGTATCCCCATACAAAACCACTCAACACCATACCTGCGGCGCGCCATTTTCCACATAAATATATCCGTGTTTTGTTGTTTATTTATATTTATTACACTTGTGTCAATCATTGTCTTCTTTCTTTTGAGGGAAAGGAGGTTGTTCAATTTGTGCGACATCGCGTTTTCACTCACCGAAATAAATCGAGCTGTTCAAAAGCCCTTTGTCAAATAACGACAATCCCAAATCGCACTCCGCCGAAGCGAGTATCACTGACATGTTAGACGTGTCGATACTCGACGCCCATGAGGCTGGGATAATCGAAAGACTGAGAAGATACTGAAACTTCCCGATTTCAGCGGCGGTGATCGCCGTTTCGAAGTCCGCAATTTTCTTACTTGACACATCTTCGATTATCGCTGTGCACAAACACATGATGATTTTAAATATCATTATATCGTTACGCTACGTTTATTATTATCGTCTATGTATTTAACAAACGTTTGTGTGTATGTATAAGTTTCAAATTTATCAATTTTCTAAAAATTATTTGAACATTTGTTCTCCCTTGTCTTTGTGTTAATTTACTTACTCGAATCTCGCTGATGAACTTTTTCGTTCGATATTGACGTGTCAATTGTGTCTGATCTGTTGTTGTCGCACGACATGGCTACGACTCGGGAAAGATATCGGAAGAGAAACACAAACCATGCATATAATTCGCAAACCGATCGAATGATTATCTCGATATTCGACACGCACGCGTGTTAAACTTTCCCGGCTTCCGTTGCGAAACAAGTATTCGACAACAATGATTAAATAGGTGCAAACGCATAGGATTCTATGTAACGAGATATCTCTGAGATGCGCGCGCGAGGTGATGAAATCACTCCACTTTCGAAGACATTTTCTTTCTCTGTCACCTTTTCGAGCTCACCGGGTTAAATACCTCGCAAACAATTTTATCACTTGAGTAAATATTCACATTCTCGGTTTACTGATCTACTATGCGTACATCGCCGCGCAAACAGTTTCGATATTTGTCGACGAGATTCTACTAAAAAATCGCAACTAGAATTACTTACATATTTGCTTAGATGAGAAGAGGTGATCCACCACCTGCAAACATATGTTCAAGGATTTTCTAATTGTGTTGTAAACACAAAATAAATGAAAAATATCTTCATTTAAGAACTGACGCCAAAAGTCAAACAAAATTTCTTAAAGCTGTCGGATGAGCAGAACAGGTGGCAATGTTTCTTAATTAAAGCATTAAAGTGTGTATAATCTATCCATATTGTCTGATTTTACACGCGTTTGAACACCACGCACGTGATTAGCTGTGTAAAGATGTGTAATGTATTTCTTTTCGCAATACACGAGCGCAAAGTAAACCATCACGTAACGTAAACAACTCAACTACATTCCTACACTTTTGTGTGGAATATTCGAAGAATGCGGTAGCTCTTTTCTATTGTTTTACGTTGCGCTCAAACAGCGCGCGAAGTGGATTCTAAAGTTTTACGACTTCAACTCTCGATCAGCTTTTTCTTGGCTTATCAATCTGCCGAATCAATTTTCGCATTGTGTAATGTCGAATATTTTAAACGGATTTTCATGTCTTTGTTACATTTGACGTTTGAGAAATTCTTCTTGTTCTCCGATGTACGACGATATTTGTCTTTGGATGTGCTGCGAAAACTGAACGCAGCGTTGCGCAACAAATTTCGCAAGTGATTAAGATGAGTTGCAGGTTTCTGATACAGATCTAATTTCTCACAATTTTACTCAAACTTTCATCAGAATATCTTCAATATATTTAAAATAAAAAGTATTTGACATACTTACAAATGTAAGCGATTGCGTGCAAAAAAAAAAAATTATCAAAACGTTTTATTGAAAAATATATAAATTTGTTTCAAATTTATTGCCTGTAACGTGTTGAAATCGTGTGTTTCGTTACAAAACCGACAATTTATTTACTCGTATCTTCTGTACAAACTGCGTCTTGATCTTCGGTGAATAAATAATACAGATTTTTATACTTCATCATGCTGGATTTACGGGCCTGTTGATACGACGGTGACTGCATGTATTCCATCACCTTCGAGGAGAGAAAGAGAAAAGAAATCATGAAAAGCTCAGCATATCGCAAGAAGACGAAGTTCGTTTCACCGGAGTAATTAAAGTTTCCTGCATTTGTGCCGCGGAATCGACGTTGCGTGGCAAGTGACCTGCTTTTCGGCCGATGGTACTTTTATCGAACAAGGAGAAATAAAAATCGGTGTTCTTTTTATACTAAATGAATTAGGGTCAGCGTTGAATAAATATCGTGTACGAGAAGCTACGTTCGCGCTATGTTCGCTACGTCGAAGGTCGCATTACGAATGCTTAGCGCTGATAAAAATCGTTAATAATAGACGCGTGACGACTACAAAAATTCGATATATAATTAAAAACATTAAAACTCTTAAGTAAATTGAATGAAATTGCTGGCTCAAATAAAATTCGCGTAAAGAGCAAATTTTATACACACAAATCTCCACTAATGAGAATTAACTTTGATTGGCTACATCATTATCAAGTCGACCGGATTTAAAATGCATACCTGATTGTTATAATCGATATAGCCCGTCAAAATACCACGTGCGATCACACCGCTAATACACAATAACAATATTCTTTGCATCAATATCTTGCCGAGTAACCTATTAATCATGATGCATCTACATAAAATAAGTACGACCTAGAGTAATGCTAAAAATTATTAATTATAATTGGGTGACTTACATCTTCAGACTGAAAAATTTTATATCGGGTCTAAATCTTCTTTGTTAAAAGTAAAATTTATAACAGACGTAAAATTTTTTACAAAAACACTAGTACCAATGCTAAAGGCATTCTTAATTTTTACATCTCAATACATAAACATATTTTTTGTTTATGACCGATGAGAGTGACCTCTATGCATTTTTTAAAACAATATTACGAGAAATGTCGGTAAAAAATTTTTTTCTTTCCTCACAGGCAACAATAATAATTGACATATATATATATATTAGAAAGATATATATTTTTTTTAGATAGCGAGATATTATTAGAATAACACATATACAATGTGTAAACATTTTCTCTAATTATTTCATTCATTTTTATTCTTTGTAGCTTTTGTTCTCGCGTAAACAAATGCGCGCGTCGCGCAATCGAATTCGCGCGATAAATTCAAACGTGCGAGACGACGGCAATCGTGATTCAACGCGCGGCTGCCAGGCGTCGCCGGTGTCGCGCGACGATGGCGTCCGGTCGATAAACGTCGTGCGTGTCAGGGTGTTTTCGGAGGCGCTTTCTCGAGACAAGAGCGCTGTCGGAGTTAAAATTCGCGACGTGACAGAACTTGACAGATCGTTTCCGTGCCGCGACGAGAAAACGACGATCGGACGTACGCGTCTGCGATAATAATGTCGCGCGGAACGACGCGACGACGAGGACGAGTCGCGTAATCAATCGCGCGCGTCGTTCCCGGACCGGGTGTCGCCGTTCGCGGCGCGTCTCGCGCGATATCGTCTCGAAACATGCGTTCGCTGCGAGGCATCGGGAACCGAGCGACAACCGAGGAAGCTCCTTCGAGGAACTGTCAGGGGGACCGACGTCGCCACCACCATCGCCGCCGACGCCGCCACCACCACCGCCGTTACGCGTGAGTCAGTGCGGGATCGGACGGAGGCGACGCACGCAAAATGGCTTCGGGCGACAATGTGGACGTGATCGAGGTGGTCGAGACGACGAATTTCCCCGGTCCGGCCCAGCCTAAAGCGGACCATCTCAAACCGGAACAGTCCACCGCCGATGAGGATTGTAAGTAACCTTTCCGTTTTCCGTGGTGTCTCCTTTTGCGATCATCGCGAGCGTCGACCTAACCTATACCGCGCGATTCCTAATGCCCGGAGTCAGGCGCGTCGACGTTTGTTCGCTGACAATTCTCTCTTTCTCTCTCGCGTCCATGAAACGTCAAATGTCTCGTCCTGTTTCTATCGATCGTCCGTTCGTTATTGGATTTTCGCGTATTGCACGGGCGAAGCGACGACGGGCTGATCGAAGCCCGTTAATCCGTTATCTCGTGATTTGACAGCTAATGGGTGTCACCCGACCTACAAAGCGCGAAACGCAGGAATCCGTGTCGTCGAGGTTGCGCCGAGGAATTCTCTCGTCGCCTAAAATGCATCCCGCGCATATCGAAATAACTCGCGTGCTCCGATTTCACGATGAACGATCGATGAATTTGCAAGTCCGTAATCCGGCGCACGTCGGTTTTCCCGTCGTCATCACGAATATAACCTGAAAAAAAAGAGATGTAGCAGCCTTCGGAACGAGATAATAATCTTTTCCCGTTGCATTTTCATTCACAATTCAATCGCGAGACATTCGCACGATCAACAGATAGAAATTGATGCACGTTCGACGCACGGCACGTAGCGATGATTTCGATTGATCGACAGCTGTTGATTGCGCGATGCAAAATACAACAGGCGAGAAACAGACTCGCGTCCTTCGCTCCCGTAGACTTCTGAAATTCCGCACGCCCACCTAATACGGCGCACGTAATTAATGTGTAAATCACACGCGTCACACGTTGCTGAGAAAAACTCGGAGATGATGCAAAATCGCAATTGTCGAGAAAAAAAAACTCGCTGACTATACAAAAACCCAACGGCTGAAAAAACTCTCGTGCCGCTACCTTGATTTGTTGTCGAGATGTGGAAATTAGTTTGCAACGGCGTTATCTGCATTCATTATCACAACGCGCACATTCAAAGCGCGGAATTCAGAGAGTCTCGGGTTTTATTACGGAAAAAAATCTATTCTCTCAAAACATTTATGCATACCACGCGCGTAGGTACTTTCTTTTCACTGTCCGCACGTTATGTAACGACCGCGTCTATTTAATATATAGAAAATCGTGGAATTTTACACGATTATGTAATATTACTTTTAAGAGTACAAGTATATAAACTTTTTTCTTTAATATTAGAAGTTAATGAGATGGCGACATATTTTGTATAACGAAGTGTATTTTCCGGCACGAGAGATCGTCGCCGTCGGGCTCTTCAAATGCGTTTTTAATGATTTACGCGAAGCTTACGAAATCCTTGCTCGGTAACGAAATTTTAATCCCAAGTAAACTTCGACGGGGATTTTACAAGGCGCGACGCAGAAGCTTCTCCGAGTCATCGACCGAAGGCAGTTAGTGATCGAGCGTGTGTACGCGTTTTTCGTCTCCACGCGTCACCGTCTCCGGCCGTTTGATGATTTTTATTCCGTTTATAAACCGCGCGTGACGATTCAATGAGTGTGACGATCAAACGCGACACGACACGCGGTTCACACGGCGAGCGCGTCTCTTTGCGATTTGCGATCGATCGCGGGACGACTTTCAAGTTGACAGCGCGCGCGATTTGACAGCTGATAGGCGTCAGTGACGAGAAAAAACACGTGGAAACTTGGAATGCGCGTGGAATACGTCGATATCGAGATACTCCGCCGTTATCAGATAATCGCACGATGGTAATGGATTTTTGTTGTCTTTTTTCTTTTTTTACTACAGAAAATAGCACGCGGAGAGATAGAAAAGTGGAACTCGCGTTTCTCGCAACTGTATCCGGATTGTTTCCCTTTGTTAGATAGCTTCCCTCTCGTCCGGCGAAAGCTGTTTTTTTTTCTCGCTCAGAATAAATACCTTTCTGCGTGTTTATTCGCGCGAGACACGTACCTATATTTTTCTGCGCGCGGAATTCGCGCTAAAAAAAATGCGCGAACCCGGCGAACCCTTCGCTCGGCGCCATCAGTTTTGCAGAGAATTATGTCTGCTTTGCATCTTCAATGTGTTCTTGAACATCTTCAAAGTATAATACGAAACGTTGTATTTACATATTCAGTGAGTTTGTAATCTCAAATCCAACTTGCACGTACATATTTGAATATTACGGACTCGTTTGCTAAATTTCCTCGGCGAACTTCTTGATTCTCGCGCATTATGCGGCAATGTGTGTTTCAAATGTCATTTCAACACGACATTTGATTTTCTGGAACTGTAACAATCGCATTACAGCTACCTAAAGCTGTGTAAACGAGATGATCTTCTGTGTGTTTGTCGTCTCGTCGAAGAGCGCTTTTGTCTTTTTCAAGGAGATGAGTATCTTTCCGGAGATAAATTGGTTATTTACGCAAACGCGCGCGACTCGTTACGCTCAGTCGGAAGGGAGATGATTTCATGCGCTTTTTTTTCACACAAGCGTGTGAAACAACAATTACAAATACCGTTCTGCATTAGTTGTGTACTGGCTTCCGAAATAATTTCCGACGACAATGAACGCGCGCTGATGTGATTTCATCTGTTTTCGTTGTAGGAAATAACATTGTCTTTTAACGTTGTCTTTCAACGGGACAACAAATCACGCACATGTGAGTCAAGCTCGCGCAACGAAAGACGAGAATTTAAAAATAGATGTCTAAGTAGGGACATCTTGGTGTCTCGTTGTGCCCCTATTCTACGGGCTGGCACAGGCCGCAGGGCTTTTTTTATTCAATAATTGCTACTTCCCTACACACGTGTCGCTTTTTCCGTCGCCGCGCTTTGATATCAGGCTCGATATTCCTCGCTCGCAATATTTCCAGCGAGCGGACTTGCTGTGATCGAAGATTCATGCGAGGCGAGTTCGCGATTCGTTCGCGATAAGTCCTAATCGAACTCGCGACTCGTGTTTAGCGCTAAACACGGCGTTATCTACTTTCGCGTTGTCTATTTCGTCTTGCGCATAATTCTCTTTTTGTCATGCAATAAAATTTGTGCAAATTGTTTCTCGCAGATCTGATTATTTTGTCGACGAACAACAATTATTCGTGAATATTGAATCGTATGTTACACGGTTTAGTTTTTTGTTGCCGCGTATCGCGTTATCTGACTTATACACTTTATCAAACTACACACATATTTCACTGTGTCTGACGTACTTAAAACGCGTTTCCGTTTCTTTTACAGATAAGTCGACCGGAGAAAAAACAACAGCGTTTGACGTAAGTATCGATCATTATTGTTTTTTTTTTTTTTTTAATTAAATATTTGTTTTTTTCTTGAAATGTATTTCGTGAGAAGACACGTTTACTCTGTTTCGTTAAGTGAAAAAATTTATTGTATTTTTTGAAAGTTTCTCCAAGTAACATTTAATGGCAATGATCTATTTAAAAGTAATGATTATCAACAGTTTTATAAATAGACATAGTGTATGCTCAAGTGCTAAAAGTTATAAACAGTGCTTCCATTTCTTTTGCAATCCATCTGATTGATCTTTTTAGTCACTCCCATATGTTTTTATAACTATTATATTGACCTTATAATGTCATCAGATATAAATCTTCTTTGTGTTCTTTATAAATAGTCCGTAACATTATATATTTATATGTGCACTTATCCAGAGCTTTTATTTAAATAATTTCAAAAAGGAAAAAGAAGAAAAGATCGGTAGAAAAAGTCGGTCTTATTTATAGTGTGCCATATGTCTCATCGTCTTTTAGTTTTCTCTCATCCAGCGTTCGTTCCAGTTTCCCACGGATTCACATTAATATTGCAGTTATCGTTAATTGCGATCGTTCGATGACTCTTCCGTAAAGTACGTCGATGCAATCGCGCACATTATTGGCACTCGAAATTTTCTACATTGAAAGCCAAATCAATTTTCCGATTCGAGATAAATATATCAAATCTGTGGATATGATTTTAATATCTGGATATAAAATTATATATCGTGTTTTTCTTTAATTTTCTACTTAGCCGCACCTAGGTTTACGGTCTGCGTGTATACGCGAAATCATTTCTATTCTCGTACGGACGAGAGAATCTGCCCGTCAACGGCAATTCACACTCGAGTTGTCCAAGATCGATCCTTGCGCGAACTCCGTGAGGAGTCAAATTGCGCGTGAAACAGGTTTCCGAATTCGCGACTTGTTCGTGTTAGACGAGCTCGTGTTACACGATCGCGGTCGGCAAAAAAAAACTGCAAAAGAAAAATTTTTAATCGCCGTTGCGCGAGGACGAGTATCGCGGATATCGTGATTCGATGATCGAATATTTCTGCGAAATGTAAAACTGAACAATCAACAAGCAACATTTAATTTTTTTTTTTGTTCTTCAATCGCGCTATTATTATTCACACATATGATGGATCAAGGACTCACATATTTTCAGTATTTTCTTTGCATATATGCAAATACATGATAAATGCTAAGGGAAAAATGATTCGTGATATTTTTTGGAGATTCTCGTTTTGCATAGTCAGTGACTTGTTTCAGAGCTCAGTAGTGCAACATGGTACCACAGGTGGGAAAAACCCCGTGGGGGTGTCGCGAAACAAATCAGAGCGAGAGAGGAAGATCGGTCATCGAAGAGTTGGAGTGGGAGGTGAAATCACGTATAAGAAGGTTTGTAAAGTTTTGAAAGAGTTGCAGTTTAGTTTTAATAGATGCTTTCTCTCTAATAAATCGTATTTTCTGCTTTGTAATCAATATTAAAAGCGGTCTCATTAAGTGAAAAAGAAAATTTATTAATAAGCTTGCATTCCGTCTGTTATTTAATTGAGTGAAAACAAGTGATAAAGTCTTCTGACTCTAAGGAAACATGCAATTTTATTCAGTTATCAATAAGAGCGATTATTATCTGTATGTATCGTTCCTGATTTAATCGAGCTTATTACGTGAAACTAATTGCACAGAAAACTAAACTTTCTTTGCTACATTATTTTGAAACACATCATTCTCTTGTTTTTAATTATCATTAATATGTATTGTGAGATATAATAAATGAAACGTTCTTTAATATATATTTAATATATTTTACGTATGTTTTTTATATGTTTAGAAAACATATAAAAAGAAATGTAACATATTTGAAAACAATGTTACATATTTTCTCTCACGACACACATAGATCCAAACCACACAAATTATGGGATCCATACAGTTGGGCATACAACATGCTGTTGGTGGTCTTGCAAGCAAACCCGAACGCGATTTATTAATGCAAGACTTCATGACGGTGGAGACAACGAACTTTCCTAGCGAAGGATCAAATCATACTCCAGCCCATCACTTCTCGGAGTTCAAGTTTAAAAACTATGCACCCATTGCATTTCGTTATTTTAGAGATCTCTTTGGCATTCAACCGGACGACTTTTTGGTGAGACGCATCAGAAATTAGCGAGTTATCAAATCCTGGTGCTAGTGGGAGTATCTTTTATCTAACGGATGATGATGAGTTTATAATAAAGACTGTACAACATAAAGAAGGAGAGTTTTTACAAACTTTACTTCCAGGATATTACATGGTATGTTCTGAAAGTGGACTAGATGATTGTTCAGAGTGTACAAAATTTTGTTAACATACGAGAAACTTGGATAATAATAATATATTTTTTTTCATAGAATCTAAATCAGAATCCAAGAACTCTGTTGCCAAAATTTTTTGGGTTGTACTGCTATCGATGTAATAGTAAAAACGTTAGGTTAGTGGCTATGAATAATCTTTTACCTTCGTCTGTAAAATTACATCAAAAATACGACCTGAAAGGATCTACGTATAAGAGAAAGGTTTGTAATGTTACATGATTTATTTGGAAGTCGCGCGAAAAAACGTAAAAATCTTACGACCATATTTTACACAATACTTTCTAGGCATCGAAAACGGAACGCTCGAAGTCTTCTCCGACGTATAAAGATTTAGATTTCATGGAGCACCATCCAGAGGGCATCTTCTTGGAAGCTGATACGTACAGCGCACTAGTAAAAACTATACAACGGGACTGTCGTGTATTAGAAAGTTTCAAAATTATGGATTATTCTCTGCTCGTTGGCATTCATAATCTTGATCAAGCTGCAAAGGAAAAAACAGTGAGTATTATGGTTTCTATAATATTAATATTTAATTATGTATTATTTTACACGCGCATATATATTGTATTATAGCAAGAGCAAAGATTATCAGCGAGCGCTGATGAAGACGTCGGGGAAGTAGGTGGCGAGTCCGATGGATTCCTACAAAATGAAAGAGAAAAAGATAGAGAAGATAGAATAGGCGCTGCCGCTTTAAATCGATCGCGCAGTATAAATCGTCAAAGATTAGTTGCTCACAGCACGGCGATGGAAAGTATACAGGCCGAGAGCGAACCGATAGACGAGGAAGATGACGTACCGTAAATATCATTGTTACATACAATTGTTTTTTTGCACATGCATACTGACGTGCTTTTTTATTATAATAAAATTTACGTTTATGTTTCTTACAGTTCAGGCGGCATTCCTGCCAGAAACGCGCGTGGCGAACGCCTTTTACTATTTATTGGTGTTATCGACATTTTGCAAAGCTACAGGCTGAAGAAAAAGTTGGAACATACGTGGAAATCGATGATTCATGACGGAGTAAGTAGGAACTGTACTATAGATATAGATTTTTTCCCGTTCTTATCTTTCTTTTTTGTTCGCGTGATCAACACATTGTATTAGGAATATTGTCGAAAGAATATTTTTTTTTTTTTTATTACTTTTCTTAGGATACCGTATCGGTTCATCGGCCAGGATTTTATGCGCAACGCTTTCAAGATTTCATGGCCAAGACAGTATTCAAGAAAATACCATCACGTAAGTACTACCCGAATCAACCTGTCTTAACAAGTTTGACTACGAGATTACACTCAGCAAAACTCGCTAATATGTGAGTGAACTCACGCTTACTTACCTTACCGGTAGCTATTGTCTTCTGGTTGATTCCTCGTCGACTTATCGTCGTTATTACACGAGAATTAATCGACTTTTCTACGAAAGTATAAGGCAAAAGAAATCATCAGCTTTAATTAGGATTAACTAGTCACCGCAAAATATTTTAACAATGAAATAATCAACTGTTTATAAGAATGATATCATTGTTGTGATATTCAAACACACGCAAAACGCTGTCTCGAATTGTATCTTTTTTTTTTATTCATGCTTTTGAGACACATTTTCAAAATATTTGATGCAAGAAAAGAGAAAAATGGGAGTAGACAAAGTTAGTTTTTATTATAAAAAAGGTTCAAAAGTCAGTACTTAGAATGGCATACATAGTGTTACATTTAAATTAGTAAATGTACTCTTATATTGTTAATTAAGAATCATATTCCAATTTTTATAGAGCAGTAAGCTGTAAGCTAGAGATATATATATATATTTTGTCTTCTTGTTACAATTTACTCTGAAACGTATCCACACAACTCGTCCAATGAATTCACTAGTATATATAATAACATGATCTTTTATCTGGCGCATGACGAGTTTGTCGTTTAGAAGCCAGAATACTAAGGAAAGTCTGACAAACATGTGTTAGCTTCCACAAATATCTCTCGGTCGTATCTTTCAAGATATTGACGTAAGCGATTCCATTTCTAATAACTCTATCTAGTGATTTATACTTGTAAGAATGTTAAGATACAGGCCAGCGACTCAATTTTATCTTTACAGATTTTATCACAGATTTAGCCGTCCAGAGATATTCTAATAATTACGATAACATTTATAAGATATTTAAGTGACTGCAGAGAATGTGACAAATATATACCACATGCGGATATCCGAAAAATTATCTAGATACGCGATATTTGCATCGATGTAATGGTTGTGTTTAAATTTTATTAAGTGCCTTGTATATGCGCGCGCAAAGTAACGATCATGTGTCAAATCAAAAGTTATAAATCAGCGATATTCGTTCTATATATTTATTCAGCAAATGCAAATACTTAACAGAATTTAATCAAAAAAATAGAACTTTTCGGATACCTGCATTCGTTCAGAATCAATGCTGTGAATAAGACATTTTTGGGTTTATGAGTGTCAATTGATCATTTTTGGGTTCTGTTTTGGTGTAACTAATTGCTAACACACAATACACATTTGTATATTTTGTTATATATAATTTTCCGCATTTTTCGATAACTTTTTTTTTGTGTGCAAGTTCAGTCTCATTGTACATTTCATATTTTGATCCTCCGACGCACAATAATTTTTTGTTCCGACATATTTAGTAAACAGGAATAAAGAAATTACCGATTACTGGTGTCCACACACAGGAGCATAGCTGAGTATTTTTTATATGCCAAGATTGGTAATTTTAACTTTTTTCAATCGACAGCATTTTTATTTACATACATTAGACTTCATGTGTCGAGATTGATGAAAAAGTTGATCGTATAAGGAGCAAGATTCCTACGAATGTTGCACAAACAAAGAATCTCGAAGATCTTTTGCTTTATGCAACGATTTTTCTTATGATCTAGTCTACATACGTATAATAGACATCACATGTTAGTATACGGTTATCACAATCTGTTATTTATCGATTGGGACTCGTGATCAATATAGTACTCCATGTGCCAAAGTTTTATAAAAGTTCCTTGCTTAGTATACACACATTAATATATAAATTTTGATACAAGTGATTTTCTCCATTTTATCAGCGCACCAAAGCAATCATTGATCTTTTTTCCGCCCATCATACATAGTAGAAAAGGTATGGTAGAACGCACGAAATACATCCGCGTAATCTGCGAAAAGTAATTAGTTCTCAAACGAAACGAAAATAGTTTTGTAGTAAAAATTGCGTCGCAAAAGTAACACAAGTGCCAAACACCATTTTATCCATTTCCTTAACTAGAGACGCTAGTTGAGATTTTGTGCGATCTATATATACCAGTAGAAGAATCTCTCTGCGATGTGTGTTGTTGACGCTATCTACTTTCGGCAATGGTAGAAAATCGTAGATGTAACGATTATTAATTCGGAAGGAAGAATGCGAGAGTGTGAGAGCGAGAACACAATCGGTAGAGATAGATATCTATCTTTTTTTATTGTGAAAATATTCAGCTATTGACTGAATGTGGGCACCGTTGTACATATTTATATATTTTGCAATAAACATTTTTCTCTGTTTATACAACTTCATTTCATTTATAAGCCCACCCGAACACTTACTGTAGCCAACACTTGCTGTAAACTCCCCCCTGTACCATTACTTCTACTACTATACTGTATTTCCCCACTGTGTTACAAAAACTACTATTATTATCTACTATCATGTAATACCGTCATCATTATTGATACATTTTCGTTTACTTTGTAATTTACATTTCCTTGTAGTTCGTTGATTTTTAAGTTTTTGCACTATCATCGCGTCACACTTGTATATCCTGCGATGTGTTCGTTGTTTGTGTTATATACATTTGTCTTTTCGTTGGTCACATCAGTTTATATATTTCCATTGTAATTTTAATGAGATTTCAATTGACGGCCCAAAAACATTTTAGAAAAAGTCATAACATGCATAATTAATTTAATTGGTTTATAGATTATGTCACGTTTTAAATATGCAACGTATGTTGTACATTGAAGCAGCATCAGCTTGACAGTTTTGTGATAGAATCTACGATTATGTACTTTTTCTGTCCGAAAAAAAAGGGAATGAGAGCTTAAATCGCTTTGTGTTTTCAACTTGACACGTTTGGAAACTTAGGTGTTCCCTGTGGCTTTCTTTTAATTGTGTTTCTATTTATTCTCGGCAGTCCTTATAAGTTTGTCATTCGTTCTCTCAATTATATACATATACATATATATATAATCCGGTATATATTCTCGTATCGTATATACGGAGAGTTAGCTAAATGTTGATGTTTCTGTGTCCCGTGCACTTCTTTCCGTGTCGACTCCCAATGACCTGATCTGACTCTGCTACTGATCGAAACTTGAAAATCGATTACCAAAAGTGGATCTGCCTGAGATTAAGGGGAATCATCGCAAATTCCGTAACCTCGTCACCAGCTACATAGGTAACTCTGTCTATGTGTGCGTCCATCTGTCCATTTTTGTACGAATGTATGTGTTTGTTTGTTTGTTTGTTTTTTTTCATACGATCTTTTCCTATCTGTATAATCTTACGAATAATCTGTTTCTTCTTATTGCACCTTCGATATGCAAATTTATCTTATTTTATATTTGATCTCACGGAATTTTATATTTTAGCACATGAAAAAAAGTCTAGAAAACACGTCTCTAAGACGCTATTCTTTTTCTCAATCATAATTTTTGATGTCTTTTTTAATGAGAGTTTGCTTTAATCAGATGTTAAATTTCTTTATGCATGTACAGTTTATATTCGCGAGGAACAGTTACTGTTTGAATACAAAAACTCGATTTTGTTTGTTTTATTTGCATTTTAATAATAAATTGAGAAGAAATATGCTATTTTTTAATTATTTTAATTACACGTTTGAAACTTTTTTAACAAACGTCTTTGTATCTGCACTAATATGCCTGTACGTATGAATTTTTTCTATATTTTTACTAAACACTGTCGTATTTATAATGAACAAAATTATTAAGCAGCGAAATTACATATCTATGTGAATGAATTTTTCTCGAACATCTTTGTAAGTGTGCTTCTTGTTTTTTCTATATACATATTTTTTGTCGCTTCTGCAACCATTGCCTGTGAGTGTCGCCTGATACACGCATATTTTTGTATCATTCTTTTACACTTTTTTTCTATTTCCCAACAGTTTATATTCAGACGTATATTTCGCAACACACAAAATCCCAAAATCTTATTTTATCTAGGTCGTCTTTTTCTTGATATCCGAGAATGACTAGCAGTATTCGTTATTCGTCGCAAGTGATAAACTCCACCTTTTTCTGTACACTATGGTTTGGCAAAAAAAAAAAAACAAAAGAAAACCAAAACAGATATTCGCGTTTATTTACTTGTATTTTCGAATTCCTTCTCTCAATTTTCTATTTTTCATTAATACACACATCTGCAACTCTCTTCCTCCCTTCCCCTAAAGGATTTCTCGTCACATATCGATATCGTGCAGCAATTAGTTTAGCCTAGACATACCCTTATAATATCACGGCACGGACCGATAGTTCGATAGATAAACATTTATGCAATTAATAAGATCTATTTATTACGTATGCATATTTAAAATATATTTCTACAGATGCCAGCACAATTCTCATGTACGTACTTTTATACTTTTTATGTGACTAATTACTTAGGCATGGATTAAAACAAGTAGTAATACAAGAGACACCGTTAATGCAAGCGAGGTCCGTATAGATGTTATAGCTTGATTATTATCTTCACTCGTTTGTACGTACACTATGTGTATTAGACATTCTACATCTGCGATACATATATATAACGTAATTACAATAAGAGAGAAAATATTTATATACATGTACACGAACGTTTAGCAAAATTGTAGAATAGTAATTAGTAGCTCGAAAATAACAATATTTAAACCGTGCTCAGACTTGTAAATTATATTTTGTATAGTTACAAAACATCAGTAGGACAATTTTTACAACATTTCGACAGTTACTTTCGTAATAACTGCAAAACTGCTAAAGAGAGATAAAACTAATATTTTTTTTTATTCTTACCACAACGCTGATGTCAGCTTTTGTAGCGTAATATAATACAGCTTGAGCTGTTTGTGGTAGGCATATTTAACAATGCAATTTTTCAGAGCGGTTTTTGTTTTAATAATAAAAAACATAACTCGATGTTCAGTTTGTATACGAAAAAAAAAGCTCGCGCAAGAGGTTACAACACCGCACGTTTTATGTTACAGCTTTGAAACATTCCCCATCGAAGAGAAAAAGCATCACCAGACCGCTGAGGCCGTTGGAGGGTGACTTTGATTCAACCGGTAAGTCAGATGCGTTTCAATTTACAACGAATTTTCAATCTTTTTCGTTATTCCAACGTTCTTTACGCTTTGTGATATCACGCGAGAAATTGATCGGTTTTCGGAACCTTCATTTGAATATCGAGTTTTCAAGTCACATCACTTTTCGCGAGATGTAAATATGAAAACACCAGTTAGGATATGTTCGTTAAAATTTAATCAACACTGACACATCTAAGATCATGAAAGTACATTACCGAAGGATCAATTAATTTATATCGACGGAATGCTCTGTTCCGAATACGGACATGAAACACGTGAGCGTCGCAACTCGAAATTTATGTTCTTATGAGAAAACAAACGTGATTCCGAAAATCGTAGCAGAAATTTCGACAAAACGTTTCCTCACGGTTTCTATTATTGGCTTTGCGCTGGACTTCATATGCGTAGCCAGGCACAGCGATCAGTGCAGTAAACTTAGTTGCGGCATTTCCACGTTACCCGCTTCAAAAGCATTTACGACAGTACCGATATATGAAGACATCGAGGATTCTAGGTGAAGACCCGTCCAATCCTCCGAATCTCTTACCTTTCCTCTCGTCTCTCTTGTCCCAAGTTACCTTCCCAAGGATACTTCATTCATTATGTATATACGAAGAGTATGTACATCTACTATATATAATCTGTATTTATAATATAATATCTATATAATTACATATATTTATTTAGTAGATTTTATAATTCACATACTTAATTCACATTTAAAGTTATGTACGCACGTATAACTAAAATAATATTTGTGAATTTTTTATTCCAATTAAAAATTTATATAATTTTATTCTTAGATAGATTTATGCGTATGAAATTTTGAACTTTTTTCAAGTCTCGAGATATAATGAAATTTATTAATTGATGTAAATATTAAATTTACTTTATTATATTGTGTACATAATAGAAATCATAATTTTTTACACCGTAGTAAAAAATTACAATTTACCTGACGAAGTAATTTCACGAATTTAATCAGTGCACTTTTTAAAATTTCTCTTATTTTTTTTTTATATCTTTTCTTCCTTTCACATCCTTATAATTAGTCCGTTCACCGTTGCAATTGTCCTACATACATATATGTACAGCTTTATCGTAAATGTCAATCGGATGTTCTATATTTTTCCTGTCATACGAGCGTACCTTGTTCAAATCCTGATTCTGTGTCTCCGGGACTCTCTTTCGGCCAACGACATGACAGAGAAACTCAGACCGCGCGATTTCCAGTGAGGTTTTGCTTTCATCATGCTTTCTTCGCCCACGCTGCGCGAATGAGATTTGATGCTTGAGAGAATGTAGAAAACGGCGAAAAGTTTTTTTAACGTAAAGAGGAGAAAAAGAAAAAGAAGGCTTTGAATTATTTAATTGAATTATTTAATTAGAATAAATTAAAATCACACATCTCGATGCTACAGACACACAGAAAGTAATTGCTTTTTACTCAATTATAAAATACGACGATTTTGAGAGATACAAAATTTATTTCGCATCTGTGGCATCGAATAATATAAAATATTTTACGAGATCTCGTGCTTGGAACGCGCTTTTGGCACTGACTGGCTTTCATGTTTGGTCAACCTCGGAATCCGTGGCGAGTTTCTCTGTCCGGTTAAATGCTGGACACATGACAATACGGTAATGGTACATGGTGTTATATGATGGTTTAGCGGTGGCGGCAACTGGAGGTACGACAGTGCATGCTACATCACCTACGAAGGCCGGTGAGTCTCATATACGATCACTTATTCTCGTAATATATTGTACGGTTATTTAACCAAGTGAAACTGTTCTCAAAGATAACATCGCGATATCGCAGAATTATACTTTTTATCTTTTTTTGTGTTACGCAGCACGTATTTTTTTTTTTTTTTTTTCTGAAGAAGTACAACTTTACGATTGAAATTATTTTCAGAAGCTATATCTGTAATAATAAAAAATGTAGCGTGTATCTAAACCCTAGTTGAAAGTTAACAAATGGAAAAAACGATTTACTGATTCAATCGATTTTGTGTTGCAACGATAATTATCAGTCGTGTATCATTTGTCGCTTAATCGAAAATAATGCAAGATAATAAGTTCTCAGTTGGACTGTGCAACGTAAATTCAGTATATTCGTAATATAAACTCGAGAAAATAAATAATACTGTTTTTACGCATGTAAAAATTGCATACATCGTGATAACAGCAGCAAAAGATGAAGTGCGTTTCGGTGCACCTGCTTCTTCCGTTTTCCTCACCTTTCTCTATCGCCATCGAACCTTCCTTCAATCACTCGCGCGCGAACATGTACCTCATATCGCACACAATATAAAAAACAATATTAATAAAATGCTCCACTTCAATCGTGAAAAGCCCAGCGAAGAAAGAATCGACGTTGCACGGTTCCTCAATCATTCGACTTCTCTCATCCGGCTTCTCTCTGTTTCTCTCTTTTCGCCTGCCTCTCTCTCTGTCTTTTCATCCCCGCGATGCCTGCACACCGCGCGACTCCCCCGTTCAACCTCCCTCGGACACGGACGCCTCGAACAACCTCGAACAAACACACCCACCTATGTGCCAGCAGTTAGCCCGCCCGATTCTGCAATCAGCGCGACGCACGCGGCGGCGATCACGAGCGGCACGATGCCGATCGCCACTTCGACCCCGGTGAACTTCGCAGCCGGTCCGCTCAGCCCACCCCCGCTGACCGCCGCTCGTGAAGGTCCGCATCACGAACATCCGCCCGGGGCCGCGCCCGCGGCCAAGGTCACGAGTTATCCGGCCGTGCTGAAGGGTAGAAGCGCGGCCAGTCCGCCGAACCCGAACCTGGTGCCGTCCGGCAAGGTCCCGCCGCCGGTTCCGCCGCGCGGCACAAGCGCCTCAAGAGCCAGGTCTTCCGAGGCCGGCGCGGCCGTCTCGACAACGTCGTCAGTAACTTCCAGCCGAGGTGATGAAGCAGCCATAATCACGAGATACCGCTTGCATGACAGTTCGAGCAACCTGCACCGCCTGTCCTTACCAGATCGTTCCCACACTTCTACTACCACCGCTATAATGAGCGTGACCTCTACTACTGTCACCGCTGCTACTTCTACCAATGCTGCATCTACTAACGCGACCTCGAACTCATTGCATGCTCGTAAATCGACACTCGACACGTATCGCGCCACACACCGCGGCAATTACGATCGAAAACTTGGGAGCGACCGTCCGAGAATGGACTTGGCACGGGGATGGCATAACGACGAGAACGAGGAGTTTGTCAGCGTGGAGAAGATCGAAGACACTTATTTCATTAAGACTAGTCCGTATCCGTTTAGACCCGACAGAGGAATTTATCGATCCGATTGCTCGAGAACATCTAGAGGAGATTTTGCGCAAGCCGACAATCGTAATGTCTCGAAGACGGATGAGAGAAGCAGTGCCGTGACGGATCCTCTGGCGAGGTTCACGTACTTTCTGGACTCGGGCTCGCGAGCTGATCTGATGAATTACAAGATGTCACGCAAAGACAAGAAGCATTCCGAGACCTATTACGAGAGAATAAAGAGAAAGCAGAAGGAACTCGAAGCGTCTATCACGACGATCACGACTATGTCCTATCGTCAAAAATCATCAAGAGAAGAGTCTACAGACGCGCCGTCTCGTGCGAAAAATAACTCGTTCAAGCAAAATCGTTTAAAACTTACGACAAATGAGAAGAACAAAATGTTGCAAAAGCTCCGCGAGAAATCGAGAAGAAAAAAGCAACTTGCGCCAAAACCACCGAAGAAACGAACTTCCGAAGCTTTTAACTTAAGTGAAAATCAAGAAAAAACGAAGACAGACGATAAAAAATCGTGTTCAACAATGGATTCCTTGGAGAGTAAAAACGAGATTCGGAAGAAAAGTAATAAAAATGCGAAAAAGTCCAAAGGCGCGAGAAAACAATCAGGATGCGACAAACCTTCCGTGAAACGAGATTATTTTTCTGCCAGTAACACTATCGATCGTCGTGAGGACGTTTCCGAAAGCAACGAAGAAGAAAATGCAAGAGGCGAATTTAAAGGAATACTTTCGACAAGTTATCGCGCGGAAAATGAAGTCAAAGAAGATGAAATAGCTCGCGGAAGAATCAGTAAATTCTATCGAAATATTGACGAAAGATCGAGTACAGACAAAACTATAAACAAAGCCGCTAAACTCAGTCAGAGTCGGAACGAAAGCGGAGATATGAAGAGAAATAATCTGAGAGATGTAAATCGCGATAAATTCTTAAACACGACGAAACAAACGGATACGTTTATGTCTTCTAGTTTCGACAATATTAGAAACCTTGCGAAATCTTCCGTTTCCGAGAAACTGAAGAGGTTTGAAAGGATTCAAGCGACAGACGATGATGGGATGAAAGCTCGGCGAGGAGACACGCATTTGTTTAAGCAAACTCTTGTACCGGTTAACAAAATCCGATCGCATCAGAGAAACGAACATGTCGCGTCAAAATCGGAAACGTTAAATATCGCTAAACACGAAAAGCAAACGTTCAAGTCACTTTCGAGCGGCCATTGCAACTATGATCTGCCAAATATTTCGTTCTTGCATACTTACTATCGTAAGACGCGATCGTTTATGTAACAAAAATACATATCTCTTTTTCTCGGTAACGATAATTTTAGAGTATTAAAAAGCTTCGCGATAAAACCTGAGAAAATGAGAACGACTTAAAGAAACTAATTAACGACAGACGATTTAAAAAAGTCTCGATAACGATTTTTGATATCGTAAAACGATAATATATCTGATTTGTTTCGAGTTTGCAACCGTATAAGGAAGAATTGTTGTCACTTTCCGGCCTCTCTTATAAGGAAGAAATTACAACTCCCACGTTCTATCTCCGCTTATCACATAAAATGTGTTTTTTATGTTCTTTTATTTATCACCGCTGCATGGAAACAACGCAACTCTATACGCGGTCTTACAATTTATTATTTTATGCGTATCATTAACCGATCATATATTATAACACATATGTTTTTGCAACAATAGATCTTTGACAGTAATCGATGATCATCGAAAATGATAAATTACGTTTAATATCCATTAAATTTACTGTTCCACTATATCGATAGACATCGAGGGGAATAAATTCTGCTGATTACTAGACACTCATTACCTGATCTCTTTTCCACGTCTGCGACTTGTCAATGTCAGTCACTTTTAAAAAAACCATCAACGAGGTACCGTTTATGTACAATATAAATTGCTCCTTAAGTTCTGCTCTTTGTGTAAAACTATCATTTACACGATAGCTCGTGATTAATTAATAACGTTCTTCACAGCTTTGTTTAGCCAAGCATGCATTAATTTAATTTTATTGAGCGAATAAACGCAAGATAGTTCGCAAGAGTTAGAATTATGCTAATACATTGTTGTTATTTGATAAAATCTATTTTCTTTTGTTCTTTTAATCACTTGCGTTTATTTACTCTTAATCAGTTACACTGTACATAAATTTATTTTAAATTTTTTATTTACACAAAAATTATTTTTGTTAACAATTGATCTTGATGTTCGTGCGATGTATCTATATTGTGTGAAATGCACACAATGCAAAGAGTCACGACAATTTTTGTTCACGAACGTATTTGTGTCGCAACACATAAAACTTAACATTTTATATCTTTTGTTAGCTACCTACTTAAGTTTTGTTTGCTTTCTTTTACACTTCATGTAGATGTATAGAATAATTTAATACTTTTAAAACTTTCAGTTCAGTTCTTTCTAACAGGTGCTTTATCTGCAATTTTATTTTTATATACCCAGCGCGTGTTGTTTTTAAAATACATGAGAAATATATTATAATGATTGTAACAAACTTTTGAATATGGAAAATTATTCGTGTCGCTTGCTGTTCTTAACATATTGCAACTACGCAATTCTATATTCTAAGTAGAATTTTCTCTTTGCTGCGTGTATATACAATCGCGCTTAAAAACTTTGTAGAATTATCTTCACTCCCTTGTGTAAATATTTATAGCTGTTTATCCCAAGCTTCATCGACCATGTATATACCGAAAGACGAACGAGCTAATTTCTTTGCGCAATTAGAGCGCAATTCTCATTACTTTGAACGCGAATAAATCGGAAAAATCATTGAATCAAATTTAAAAGATGTACGAGACAGTTTATGGCTTTTGTCGATTCGAATTCTGAATCCATCGAAGTAATGATAAGAGGCGGATATTAACTTCATCTTTTGTGCGGTAATTAAATTTTAAAATTATGTAATTTAATATTATATTGCATATTACGTGAAATATATTTTAATGTTTTATTTTTCGCGAGTATGAATTACACGAAGATATAGTGTTTTAAAGTCAGCGTATCTAAAGTCGTTGTGAGAAATAAATTTATTTCTCTCGGAACTAAACTCGTAACATAAGAAGTAAAGTACATTGTAACTCTCCGCCAACATACGCCGTAACTGTACGAGTGTGAGTTTTCGCTAAACGACTTTCCCCATCCATCCCTCGCCGCCATATTCAACCCCTGCCAATTATCACGGCGTTCGTCGTATTAAATTAGGGCTAATTGTAGCGCGTCCTTTTGTAGGTGGCACCCTTCCTTCTACCTGCTCCACCCCGCCCCCGCCTTTTGACGATGCAGTCCGCTCGAACGACCAAACCTTGGCTTCCGGTGGTCACCTACAGCAGCCGGGCACCATCCTCTCGAGCAGCGGGCATGCGAAGCAGAACAAAGTTATTCATCACGTTACTCTTACCAAGGCGTATCACGACAGTGTGAGGTACGTACAGATTTGGTGGACCGATCACTGACAAGTGTTTCTTGTAAATTATTTTTTTTGTGACTGATAAAATACTTACACTTTATCGTTTCACACGAGTTTTTTAAAATAGTTTTTTCTATTATTTTTATTCTCATGCTTATCTTTGCACTTGGCACGCATCTAAAACAATCTTTTTTTGCTTTATCACGGCATCTTCAGGAAAAGGAAAATGTTAGTATTTGATTTTTATTTAAATTACACACGATTACACGCGTTCTCTGGTTTTTTCGATATTAAATCTCGAAAAAAAACCTTGATTCGTAGTATATCGGACGTGCATTTGGAGAGCAGCGGTAGCGGAAGCGGCAGCGGCGGCAGAGAAACCAAATCATCGCTGAGCGTTGAAAGTGGTGGCAGCAGCCGAGGTGGCGGTGGTCTCACTTGGACTCCGCCGGCGGGCAGCGCCGAAGGTTCGACACCCACGTGGACCGAAGGCACGCCGTCTTTCACCGAGAGTTCCAGTAGCGGCGACATAGGTAAGTTGCTCTACGCGCTCAACATCTACTATGGCACCTGAAGACTACTGCCACGAGGATCTGTCTCGTCTTCTACTCGTCTCCTTCTCTTCTTCTGTCTCCCTGTCTGTAATGCGGAAATTTGCGAGAACAAACGTGGACGTCACGTTGGCTTTTAATTTTCTATTGTAAACGCAAAACGGAAAGTATTAGAAAAATAAATTTTTCAAATTTATATATTATGAGATTTTAAAACCACACATTTTTATATACGGTTTTCTCTTTTTTTGGACTGATATTAGTTGCATAATGCAACATAGTCAAATCAACCTAACGTTGATGACCACGTTAGACAATAGTGATCTTAGTGTCTCATTGATGTGATATACAATCAGAAGCACGTACAAACTGACTTGTACTACAATTCAGAATTTCAGTCATGGGAAGATTCAGCACTGAATGCCATGTTCTTTCTAAGTACACTACGAAACGTGTACAATGTAGTATATGTGTACATTACCATCATCAACTTTACAAATTCATGTATCACGATACGAACATGTAGGTTTCACATTTCAGTGCCAAGTCGGCGATAGATATTTAACTTACATATCAAACGTATCAGATTATGGTGTAAGTTACCACTTTAGTTTTGTTTCTTCTATGAAATATTTTTACTGATTTTTATTTCGAATGAGCTTTGTTTATTGTTACAATGTTGTTTTTCAAGCAAAACCTTTTTTTGTTTAATCGACATATATGATTTGCTGTATCGAAATTATATGTATATGAAATATATATACGAATGCGATAATCGAAACGCAAACACTCTGTGCCTGTAACTAGTATTGATATTATCTATGTGCGATATATCGTATTCCAAGATGTTGTTAATAGTATCGGTAAGATGCGCGAGAGAATTTTCGCTCTTATATTCTGAGCATTGTGTCACTTTTGTGACACAAAGGTGACTGCCACAAAAAAAAAATAAAAACCATTTGCATGCATCTTGCGCGAGGTTGCGATTTCACGGCAGTTGCTTTGCGTGCCTTGTGCGCTGATTGCGAGAGATTAATTTTTATATTGATTAAAAGAGCGAAGAGTCGGTCCGAGTAAAAAGAACTATAATCATTATTCTATCTAGCCCTGTCTAGTTGACTCGATGGAAGCCTTGTGTTAAGATGCCTGATATCTATAACTTTACATGGGAGAGACAATAAAGGAGGAAAAAAAATATATAAAAACAAAAACACAAAACTTCACTCTCTGTCGTCACTCTCTTCATCGAAAGAACCCAGTCTACGCGCTGATTTTATTTTTCTATTTTCACCTGAATATGTTTTTCTGAGCTTCGGACCGTTGCTTGGGACTGAATTTTCAGCTACGAGATAAGTTCCGATCTCTTTTCTATCTATCATCTTTTTTCCACTATTGGCTCATGCAAGCAGCTAGTTCACACATGCTTGATTCTTCATGCATATTACTGTTATATAGACTAACACAATTTCTGTAGACTGCACGATGTTTCACGTTTCATGAAAAAAAAAAAATAAATAAATATACGTAGACTTCAAACCAATTTACGCCAAAATATTTATACAGATGTGCTGCGCATACGCTCTCTCGATAAGATACTTGATGATTTCTCGGTCATGTGATTTTTAGATTATTTCCGTATTCATATAGAATTAGTTTGGAGATCACACACTCGCTCGGGACATGTATCTCTCTCTTTCTCTCTTTTGCCTATTTCGTTAACGGCAATCTATGAGGCTCAACGATCAATCTTTGCACCATGACGATTAACGATAATTTTAGGTTGCCCGACGACACCAATCAAGGGTGCTCAGCGTCAGGACGACAGTGGAAGGATCGCGGCCACCGTGGAGGAAGCACTGGCGAGTCTCACAACCGAAATGGTAAGTTCTTTGTATTTTATTCACTGACCGATCGGACACGAGAAACATACAGCTGAAGCAGTAAAGAATCACGTTAAAAAAATACACGCGTATCTTTCATATACGTATACAGATTTTACGATTTTATAAAATCGTTTCATGAGACTAAGAAGTTTTTGTTACGCACACAAATATTGCCGCTGCTGTATATTTCCACGAACAGACGATTTATACGAGACGGTAGGTTTGCTGTCGTGATCACAGTGACCGATTGATCGAACTATTTTAAGCGTGATTTTCCCCCCGGATGTGATATCATTGTACAAAGATGAACGGCGATATGTTATACAGAAGTCCATCAAACGATGTGATTGCATTTTAAAAATTGTTAACGTCTCTTTAAGCTCCTTTAACAATTTTTTTCAGGGGTGGTTTTTTTTTCTCTTTGTAATATAACTCTGAATCCGATCAAAGAATCCCAAGCTAATCGCGGTACGCATGGAGCGTTTCAAGGCGAAAAATTTTTAATTGCGAAACACACAAGCTCGTTTGAAAACGATGCCACGAAATGGCATTCTCCGAGTGCCTCGTGTTAAAATCGCTTGCGCGGAACAAACGCGCGGTGTACGTTCTTCGCTGCTGCGACACGTATCTCAGGATTTTATTGAAATGTAAACAATCGCTTTTATCGCAAAACTGATGACTGACGAAACGCAGAAGTATGCGCGCTTAAAGCGCGCGCGTCAGCATGATTTACGTTAGCTCGAGTCGTTTTTCGCTTCTCGACACTTCGCGGTCGGACGCGCGTATGTATCTCGGTTCGGTTAAATGCGCGATAACGCTAATATTTTCCTCACATAAAGAAGAAAACCGCGCGCGATATCACGGAGGCAACGAAGAGTATCTCGCGTATAAATTGTTTAAAACTTCCGGTTAGAGAGAGAGTCGGGAATATTTGTATTTTTTAAGAGAAAGAGATGCAAACACCTTTCTCAGCTCGTAAAATTCATTCCGACAGAAACGTACTGCCTCTTTGGAACGCTCCACGCGAGAGAGTCGGACTGTCTGAATGCTTTGTCTATTTCCCTGAATCAGGAGATACTGCAGCGCGAGTGAAAATGCACGATTCTCTCGTCGTCATCCTCCTCCACTAATCTCCGTGCGCAGCGTGGGTGATCTGCACCATCTAACGACGAAATCTTCGAGAGAGAGAGAGAAAGGGAGAGAGAGAAAGGGAATGAGAGAGAATGCATGGGAACGAATGTGAATGTGAAAGAAGATTGCAGAATGATTAGCGAAACATTGGTTTAACCCTTGACTGGTCGCGTTAGAACAGGTTGTTACTTACGTTTTTAGTGTGTATATAATTGTTTCTTTTTAAATGATCAAATTTGTATTTATACCTAATTGGCGCGCTCTGACACTGGTGTTGGCATTGAAAATTTCACACACACTGCTCCGTGTAAAAAGGAGATGGTGCTTTGTATTTGATCCTCTTTCCATTTGTTCACCGTTTGTTTCACTTCCCGTTCCTCTCATATTTTTACCCGCTCTCCATTTAAGCATCTTAGATGAAAGACGACTTCTAAGATCGGATTTGTGTCTAGAATCTTGTGATATTTTTGTTCGCTGTATTATAATTAATATTTTGTTGAAATCACTTGATCGCACGACTACTTAAGGGTTAAAAACAGAAGGAGGATAATAACTACGAACAGAGAGCTCGGGGATCGAGGCGAATTTGTTAGAAACGAGAAGAATTGCATGAGAGCGATCGATCATTCCATTTTGACAACGCGTTCGTGTTTCATTCCACCAATGAAACGTTTGTACTTAACGCGATACTCAGAAAACACACGTTTATGTGCATTTTCGGTAGAGACGCGTTCGTCTCGATCCGCGACTACATATACATAGTATTTAATCCGTTATTCACATGTATATCTGTATACATAAAAAAAAAAAAAGATATGGGCGATTATCTCACTCGAGTGTGCTTCCCGTGTGCGATAAGGGGAACACTTTCGAATATCCTTATATGGGCATCCTTATAAATCTTCCTGAGTATAGGAGAGTCAATATATACATATATATACATCATTACGGTTATATAAAAAAAAAAAAAAAAGAAAACAACGTGATAATCGTCGGCCTACAGTACTCGATAACGCTTTTGACAATTGTTCGAAATCGGCTTTGAGAAGCGGTTAAAATGCCATTCCCAAGAGCCACATTCAAAACGTTTTTCTATCAACTTTTGAAAAAAAGACTGACTGCAAGAGAGAACAATCTCGTCGTTGCGAATATACATATATAGATTCTTGATCGATATGTCTTTATTTCATTTTATAAATCACACGGAGAATTTTATTTTGTGAGATATTTAAAAATTGAGGGTATTTTTCGCAAAAGTAAGAAGAACGGCAATTATATCAGTGGTAGAAGTAGAAGATTGTAAGGAATCAAACTTCAGAGCCGATAAATTCTTAATTATTGTAAGGAATCAAAGTTGCAGAGAAAAATTGTGCGAGCGGAGAATGGCATTTTATTCACTTTTTCGAACGCTTTCACGCGTAATCTATTATCCGCACATAACTCACGCGTCTTTTTCCTAATCGAGTCATCGCCGTCGATAAATCGATATATCATAAGTTTAAACCGATTAACACTCACTAACACGTAAAAGGTGTGAGATCGTGTGCAATGCAAAGTTGGCATTGTCGGTGATGCACGAAAAAGCGGCTGTAAATAAGTATATATAAAGTAATGCTTGCGCATAGTTCGGCTAGCAAAAAAAAAAAAAGGCCCGCGCGATTCCTTTTTATTGCGGTATATATAGTGTTAGTGTTATGTACATGTATATCTATATGTGTCTCTCACGTTTTGTCTGTCTCCTGTATGTATCTATACATACACATGTTTGTACACACACGCAAAAAAAAAAAGACGTGTGTACCTCGTGTATACATATATTATAAATACAACGTGCGTGTACTCGGGAACGTCTCGAGTTGTTCCTTCCGAATTCTGATGAGCTTTGGATTTTGTATAATTTTTACGAAATAGATTTGAAAAAATTTCAAATTTGTGCGTGATACCAAA
>QVNV01012934.1:0-19894 GCA_014825455.1 Pseudomyrmex pallidus
AAAAAAAAGAATCATGTGTGATTCGCCTTTCACAAATTTTCTAAATTACGCGGCATTTTATGTTTCAACGCAACTCACACGAAATGCATTTACGTTATTTAATTTTGTTCGTTAGAATTACGTTACGTCGCTTTGTTATTTAAAATAATTTTTATTGTCAAACTTGTAATTTTATTTTACACGCATTACAATCTGCATTGTGTGAGAGAGCAGCTGCGAAAACACGTTTGAAGTACGTGTGTTCATCCATTATTTCGCGAGAATGCAACGTTGTTTGTCGCGCAATACACAATCCACGCGATGCTCACCCACGTAAACGCGAGGAAAATCTTGTGAAAAGGAAGAAAGAGAGAAGAGAGAAAGTGCACAGTATGCGTAATAGTGTTACAATCTCCTCTCGGATAGGCATCTCCGTTCTCGTTACACACACCCCGGAGTTCTCTTCGCTTCTCTCTAACGACATGTTTTTCCCAACACCCTTTCGCGAACGACCAACTACATCCCCCCCGCCAGAACGGATCTAACCACCACCCCTCTCCATCATTCATCCAATTTCGACGTTGAGTTTCCACAATGTTGGAGTTCGCTGCGCGAACCATACGGGCGTATTTACGCGTATTTTTGGGAAATCTGACAAACGTTGCGCAGAAATATACGGGTTTCGCGTAACCCCCAAGATCTACCCTTCCCTCGTAGTTTTCTCTCTCTCTCTCTTTTCAGCGCGCGTCAACAATTGCTTTGCAACCCTCCCGTAATCCACTTTTTCCGCTCTGTCGTTACACATACGCGCACCAACACGGCAAATAATACGCGGTGTTTCCGTTCAGACAATACGAGACAGAGACAAAAGCAAGTAATTAATTCAATTGTTGAAGTGTAAATAATTAACACTCTTGTGTAAATAAAAGCTTCTTCTGCGTTTCGAATCGTAAGAAACTTGCTTCTCCGAAATCAAATCGCATAGGGTGAATGTCTTTGCTCTGAAAACTATTTATATTCCTGAATACGTAAAATGTTGTGATTGACATTTGGATTTATTTTAGATCTACTACCGTCAGATTCACGTTTTGTCATTGGGCCGTACGTAATGAAAGAACAGGAATTGCAAGGTTTTTTTACTTTTCGCTTTTCGTAATGTAGCGAACGATAAAAAATTATGAAGATGAAAACAATTTTACAAAGGATTTGCAACAATTTCAACAAATGTATTGCGATTCTGTACCTCTTCGTCACCGGAGCTCATTCCCGGAACACAACAGATTGCGTTTTCTCGAGTTTTAATAATACAACATATCGCCTCGAGCGAAGGGGGGAGGGGATGTACCAACCACTAACGTGTTATTTTTTCCACAACCGACAAATCCTTTTTTCCAACTGCGAATGTCCCGAGACGCAATCGAGATTTCAATTTTAACGACACGGCGTTTTATTTCACGAAATAAATGCAAAAATAAAATTAACGTCTCCGCAATCTTTTCTCGCAATATTTTTTTTATCTTTGGGAAATATTTTCTCAAACATTGCCCGGAGCGCGGATCAGTTGGTTTCCGCCTCGGATAAATCCGAAAATCATCTATCCCGTTGAATACAGCATCAGCGAGCGCGGCAGCATCGGGAGTGAAGTGGGGAGATTTGTATCGGGTCTTCTCGAAGGTGGTAGGGACGTGAAAACGACGGATCTTTCATAGGGCATCGCCGTGCCTACACCTAACAGTAACCTGGTAGAATCCGTACGATATACGTATTCTGTCTAGGATCGCCGAAATACCTGAACCGTCGTGTTTCGCTGTCCGTTTTTCAATTTCTCTGAATTTCGTGCCTTTGCGACTCTCTCGATCGATTTCAATGAAGAGATCGAACGTAAAAGAAAATTCGATAATTCTGAAAAGAAAAAAAAATAACGAGACGATCTCGATCGATTCGCGAATATGCTCGGTAGCAAAGCGTTGGAAGTGTCACGATCAGATATGAGAGTGTTCCTGATCAGTGACATCCGAGATAGTGCGCGGGGTTCATTTACCTCTTCCGGAAACGTCGTCACGTGCGTCTAGAAAAAACGACGCGGCGCGAGAACGAGAGGCGATTGTCCCTCCGGAGTGTTGTTGTCGCGCAAACCGTCGTCGGTTTGATGACTTTGCTGAGTCTTTCGCGCGAGATTTTTGCAATCGAAAATGCATGACGAAACGTGCCGCTCGCGTGATTTACAACGACCATGTGTTTTTTTCGACATATCTCGTTTCAGAGTGCGATAATGATTCCCGCGCCACGTTTTATCGGTCATGAGACGAAGACATACGAGACAAGGAACGTGTCTAGCGCGGGTGAGGATGACCTTGTAAAGCAGAAGTTTTAATTGCTGTGCTTGCAATTATATTTATTATATTTTTTTATATTTTTATATTTTTATTATATTATATTTATTATATTTTTTAATATTTATTATATTTTTTTATATTGACGTTGCGTACGTGTGTGTGTGTATTGAAGTAAATATATCAATTAGTAATAACATAACGACACAAGCAACAGAAAATGTAAACACAAGATTGCAAAAACACCGAAAGCGCGAAATTAAATAAAAAAAAACAATTAACAACTCACGTTTTGTTCACGGCGTTGCAAAATAAATTGAATTGTCACAAGAAAGTTGAGCAAACTTCTGCGTATCAATCAATATAATTTACCTTCCGTTCGCGAGATGTTAGTAATCGCAGCGGGTGAAACCTACATATATACAAGAATCGTGTACTGAAATGTTTTCTAAAACTTCTGCACGCACCGCTGCGATCTTTCTCACGCGTGTATCACGCACGGCCGGACACAATGGCAGCAGATATTGTTTGAGGGTTCACTGACCGCTTATACTTACACACCACGTCCACTTACGCTCGAGCGATACGAGGCTGTCATCCTGAATTAGTAATTACGCCGCGTCTCCGAAATGCATATTCGTACTATCCTCCCGAATTCCCTGGAATATATACGTGGGGGCGGACGTACAATATGAGTCATAAGGGTGGTTTCACCTTCCCCCCTCCCTCCCCCCTCCTCGCCCTCTCCCTTTTCGATATATCCCGTATCTCTCCCTCTTTCGAAACCGCATATCCGTCGCGCGAGGGTGTCTCGCTCGTCAAGTTTCGCGTGTGTCTTTGCACGAAGTGCTCGTTAGCGATCCCAACCCTCCGATTCCTTTCTCCTCCCCCCCGTCGAAGTAAAATCATTATGATTTTTCCGTCGAATTAAATGTCGTCCTCCGAGATAGCGTTTCGCGCCTCTTCGCGACTCAGACGCGATGTCGCGTTCGGAATTTATATTCGCGTCAAGCTCTCGTTGTTAGATTGGAATGACAAATTTTTTGTCGATATTAAATATATTGCGTCCAATCTAATAATTACTTTGGAAGAAAAACAGACCATATGCTTTTTGAAAATATTGTCTGGCTTTTTAAACGCGAGAAATTTTGATGTTGTTTCTTGGTAGGCGGGTACCTGAGGAAAAGCGGACCGGAGTGAGATCCATCTCGAGATGTCGTCGGGGGTGACGACGTCGCACGAGTCGTCGACGACGATGGCGGATACGGCGGCGGAGCCGCTGGACAGCGACGGTTCGAGCTGCGGCGAGCGCGACGCAGCCTGGAAGCGTGTTCGCGGCGATTCCGGCGCCGATGCCGGGCCGAAGAAACGCCGGAAGCAGACGACGCCGGTAAGATTCTCATCTAGTCTGGTGACGGACGCGGACGCGCCCGAGGACGAGCGCGAGGACGAGGGCAGCGAAGGTAAGCCGTCGTCGCGATCGCCGTTGCCGAGCAACGATCATCATCATCATCATCATCACCACCACCACCACCACGACCACCATCACGACCACCCGTCGAAAGACGAGAATCTAAACAACGAGTTTCGTTGCCAGCATTGCGGCCGGCTCTTTGACAGTCACGAGACGCTCGCCGTTCACGTGGACGGCGAGCACGGCGACGCGATGCCGGGCGTGGCCGTCAAGGTAGAGCCGGCACAGCAGCTGGATTACACCAACGAGAACCCAATTAGTCTTCTAAGCGTTAAGAACTTCGCCACCACGTGGCTCGCGTCCGGCAGCCAGCAACAGCAACACGTGCAGTCGCAGACGCAGATGCAGCCGCAAAGCGAGGAAACGTCGTGGTCGAGCGGTCCGGTCAATCAGATTGTCACTATGACCAATCACCTTCAAACGCTTTCCGGTTTTCCGAGCGCGCTCACGCAATATCTGCCTTTGCCGAGTTTTCCCTTGACAGATCCCCAGCATCTCCCAAGATCGTCTCTCGGCTCGGTGCCGGTCAAGATCTTCAATCCCGAGGCGTACTGCGACATGTGCAACAAGGAATTTTGCAACAAATATTTTCTGAAAACGCACAAGGCCAACAAGCACGGAATCTTCGTGGACTCGCCGGCGCCGAGCAGCAGCAGCAGCAGCGCGCCCATCGACAACGCCGCCGGCTCCGGCGCCAGTCACGTGTTCGCCACGAACTTCCACGCCGCCGGTACCGTAAACGTGAAACTAGAACCGCCGGTGACGCCACCCCAGAAGCGTTTCCGCAACGAGGAATCCGCGGTGAAAAAGCACAAGCAAAAGACAAACGAGTCGGATCAGCAGCAGTCGGACAACCAGCAGATCTTGTCGCAAAACGAGGAGGATCGTGAGACGCCGCGCAACAGTCCGAACAGCATGGAGGCGCTTCTGAAGCAGGAATACGGGGTCGAGCAAGAGGACGCGACCTTCATGCCGGCGCCGAGACATCTTTCGCCCCAGTCAATTCAACAGGCGCGCGATTCCGGTTTCAGCGCCGATCTTCTGCGTCGTCTGGGCGTCATAAATCCCGAGGCGTTCTGCGAGATCTGCTGCAAGGAGTATTGCAACAAGTACTTCCTGCGCACCCACAAAATGAAGCGGCACGGCATCATCGTGCAGGACAACGAGAGACCGCCGAGCAATACCAGCGCCGCCACCTGGCATCAGGTGCAAACCAGTCCTCTAAACTTGATCGTAACCGAGACCG
Organism: Pseudomyrmex pallidus; assembly: GCA_014825455.1. Lineage (NCBI taxonomy): Eukaryota > Metazoa > Arthropoda > Insecta > Hymenoptera > Formicidae > Pseudomyrmex > Pseudomyrmex pallidus. The sequence continues at coordinate 5,033 of QVNV01012934.1, forward strand.
CGGGTTCGGAATCCAACGATCGCGCCAGCGAGGAACACGAGTGCAAGTCGTGCGACATTCGTTTCCAAACAATCGGTTTGTATCAGGCGCATTGCAGAGAGATGCACGAGAGCGAGGAACAAGTGTCGCCGAAACAGGAGTACGATCCGGACTGTCCGGATCAGCGCACCGATTCGATATCCGAAGATCTTCAGAAGTTGCAAACGATGATCATGCAGCTGAACGGTTTGGACACGAACAAGGGATTGTCCTGCGCCGTCTGCGGCAAGGAATGCGATTCGAGATCGGCTTTGCGCGTGCACATGGCGACCGAGCACGGCGTCGCCAACGAGGAAACCACCTCGCCGCCACCGCCGCCTCAGGAAAAATCCCCGTCGGTGATTTTAGCGAATTTTTGCACTCTGTGCGAGAAGGATTACCCCAGTCAGGAGGCTCTGAAGAGACACATCGGCGAGGAACATCAGCCGATTGTGTCCAACGTTCTGCCGATCACACTTCCGCCAATCGTGATCGCTTCGACTTCCGCCGGTTCGACGCCAACCAGTCAGACCTCCAACAGCCACGCAACAACGACGACGATGACGACCGAGAGAAAGGTAACGTCTCTGACACCCACGTCGAGCTACTGCGAGATTTGCAACAAAGAATTGTGCAACAAATACTTCATGAAGACGCACATGCAACGTATGCACGGCATCGAGATCGAGAATGGCGCCCAGATCGGCGGGGTGATCTGCAACATCTGCAACAAGGAGCTCTGCAGCAAGTACTTTCTGCGCGTTCACAAGCACAACACCCACGGGATCGTCGACGAGAACACGGGAGCGTCGTCGGGAGCGGTTACGTCGTCGAGCAAACAGGAATCCTACGACGCTTCCAGCGGGGGTGAGGACTCGACGTTGAAATCGGAACACCTGGGCGACCTAAGTCACAGATACTTCACTCACTTCACCGAGGTTTGTCCGATCTGCAACCGCAGGTTTCGCACCGTCAAGTGGCTCAAGATGCATCTGATGAGCGATCACGGCAAGGCGGGCAGCGACAAGTGGCGAGAATTGGAGCAGCAATATCAACAACAACAGACGCCAACCAAAACCGGCGGCAGAAGCGTCGTCTCGTCGGCGAAAAACACCCAGCCCCAAGCGCCGAGTCTGAAGATACCCAACGGCTTCGAGATCACGCAGCAGATCAAGACCATCGATTACTCGAATCTGGGAAATCAGGTGCTGTCGAATCTCCTCGGTTCCTCGTCCGAGGAACATCCGCTGAAGAACTATCGCTGCGCTTACTGCAACTTCGCAACTCCGGTGTTGCCGTTTCTCTTTCTTCACGAACGATCGCACGTGAATCCGCAGACGGAAAACGTTCTCGAGAGCGATCACCGGACGCTACAGTGTCCGGTCTGTCCGCAGGACTTCAATCAACCGGAGCTTTTGCATCAACATCTTCTCGTCAAGCATCAGTTTCCCACTCTGATGTCCCACTTTCAACATCCTCTTCTGAACAACTTGAACAGATCGGACGTCAATTCCAAGACGAGCGAAGCCAAGGATCAAGACGCGAAGGACGAGCGCGCGAGATGCCGAAGCCCGCAGACCGATCGAACAACGGAATCCGCGAAGAAGCAACGTCAGAACGACACCGCGGTGCAGGTGACGGCTCAGGGCGCGTACAAGTGCGCCCAGTGCGATTACGCGACGACGAATCTGAATCGCATCAAGAAGCACGTGAGAAAGGATCACAAAACGTTCGGCGATCCGACCGAGAGCGTGATTGCCGAGCTCAGCAAAACGCTCAAGGACGTCGCGAACAAACAAAAAATGCCGGCCTGTTACGCGATGCCGCAGGACATGAACTCGAATCCCGACAAGACCATCATGCAGCCGTTCCTGATCGAGGAGCAAGATCTGATGCAGGCGGGCGGATCCGAGTCCGGTTCGACCCAAAGATTCGCTCCGGCTTTGGTCTACCTGCCGGTCAAATCCAGAATCAACAACGCCCTGACTGCTTCCTTCACCCTCACCCCCGCCTGAATTTTTCAAATTTCGATCGCGTAATTACCACTCGCGCGAGTTTTCTTTTCTAAGCAGGTACGCGCGAGCGGCAGCATCTCCGCGTCTGCGACCCGAGCACGTGGTATTGGTTCCTATTTATCGTGTAAGATGAGCGGCTATAACAAGGCAAGTGTTTTTTGCTAAACTTTTCTATTTATATCGATTATACAAAGCGCGAGCTTTCGAGAGTTCGATGTTACGACGGAGCGTGAAAGAAATAGTCGAGTTGTAACGCAACACCGCGTAATTATTTTAACAACAATCAGAAATTAATTTCCGCTTGATTTTCAAACTTTCTCTTGACTCAGCAATGACATTTTTGTAAGAACAGAAACGACAATTTCAAAACGTTTACTCGCCGCTGAAATTGCCCCGTCGCTTCGTGCCTCATCGACTCGAAACGACGGACGCGGGGGGAAATTGTTTTCTGAAGACAACAAGAAATAGAACTTTATACACGTAGAGCTTTATTTTCTTTATTTTCTCGCGTGCCGGAGACAAATTTAATAGACACAGAGGTCTCTTCTTCAGAGGGAAGAGAGAGATCTACGAGATAAATAACGAGAGACAAGATTGTTATTATTGTTCTAAGTAAGGAACAGGCTCGTTATATTAAATATATATATATATATATATACTCTTGTAAATATATTTATCGTAATTATATTATAATTAACATGAACGGGTGATCGACAAAGTTCCTATTTTAAATGTGAACGGCCTCCCCCCTCCTCTATATCGGGGGGGAGAGCAGACTTTATGTTGTTTCGCTCCGCTATTTCCATTTTATTTTTCTAATCTCTCGGTTCTCTGCTTTTGCTCAAGTTGTCAAACTCGTAAAATCGAGCACAATCGTTCGATCGGCACCGAACGACCGCGCACATCCCCCTCCCCCCTTTACTGTTTTCTTTTCGCGACAGTTTCTAGTCAATATTTTATATATATATATATATATATATAAATAGATATATATATTTATATTTATGTGAGAGAACGCGCGCGTGTGTGTGTTAAGCAGAGGAAAAGGGAAAGGAGATTCAGAGAGAGGTATTTATCGTGTGTATATACACGCACACACACAGATGTGATGCTACATTCCGGACGGATTGCGGAAGGAATGCGCCTAACGATTAGCGCTCGACCGCTAATTATCATCCGCGACGACGGCCAACAATTTAGGCGAGAAAATAACACTGATCTGATACAACGAGGTGACACAGAGAGCATTGGATGCGATATCAATGCGCAGAGAAAGAGAGAGAGAGAGAGAATCGCCAACCAACTCAGGGGTGGATACAGTATAACCCGCAACAAAGAGTACAATCGTATACACAGCCAACACAATTACATAGACTTTAAATAAACATTTAAATATATAAACGATGATATAGCCGCGCGTCTCGTGTAACGTTCGGATATCAATGTATTATAATGCGATCGGCCTCTCTTCTCGTTTTTTTTGAAAACGGAGGATCGCAAAAAAAAAACGACCACGAGGAATATTCGACGTAACAGCCTCCTCCCCCCGCCCTCGATTTTATACAACACGATCTTCATATTTTAAAGTTTATACAAGAGGCACTCTCTTGGAATTTGTTTATTTAATTAAGAGAACTACACATTAATCTCTAGTCGATATCGGAGAAAAAGATAGACGCAGACTGGTAGAGTTCCTGAGCTAAAAGAGTTCCTGAAGAAAAAAAAACCTTAAATATATTTCACAAATCTCGTGCCTTTGCAGCTTCACGGAAACACGTACAATCCGCAAACTTCCTCGTTATCACGCGCAGGTGATCTCCTGAGAAAAAATATCCGATGTAACGAGCCGATGTCCGTTGCGATATTATAAACAAATGTGTGGGTGTGATTTCCGCGTCGGTGTACCGACTCTCTCGATCGCGTCACGTACATGTGTAATGGTCGCGCGATCTTCTCTCCTCCGTAATATACAATACTAATTATAAAATCTTTTCTCCACTCTGACAGTAATAAGGAAATAATCGATCAATCTATTTCTCGGAAGCATTTTCCGAGTATCAATCGCAGAAGCGATTACGGACGGATTTTACGATGACGCACGATATCTATTTTAATTTCTTTCAACTCGTTTTTTAAACGCTTCTGTTTATTCTCCGAGTTGTTTTGTTTCCAAAGTAGAAGAATTTTAAATGTAAGTTTAAAAAAAAATAATTGTTGGTTTTTTTTCAAACACGTGAAAAAAATTAGAAATCAAATTTCAGTGAATTAGAAAAATCGCGTGAGATTGATTGAAAATTGTGTTGGGTTGCAAAAATTTTGGCTGCTTTGGCCGGCGGTCAGGGTCTCGAGTTCGATCGAGAGGCTCGAAAAAACAGCTGTCATATAGTGACCATATTCTCTCGAAGCGCGCACCCGTCCTTTTAACCGAGTCGTGCGCCTAGCTTCCCAAAATACGTTATGCACGTCCCTCTCTCCGATGAACAAACATACACGATGCACTTCCGCCCTTACTTATCAATCGGCGAAATAAACGCCTACTCATTTCATTTTGCCAAACGGATATTTTCAAATGTTGTTTTTCAACAAAATATCAGAGAAGTAATTTTTAAACGAAAGTTTGTTCCACGGATATTGTACAACGAGAGATTATTGCGCACACATGTCTGTGATATAATTTTCAGAGAAGAAAAAGTTTTTTTCAAAAATTAGCGCACGGTGCAATTCTCAAAGTACAGATGACGCGAGAGAAATAAATTGTGCGTCGCGTAAAATCGCTTCAATTAACGTGAGGGGGCGAGAAATAAACGCGACGAGAGATAAAATACGATTCCCGTGCGAAGTGCGGCGGCAGTCGTCGCGCGTTCCAATAATGCGAATTATTCGGCGTTGTCAGGAACGGCGATGATTTATTCCGAGCGATTTCCATGGAAGCACGAACTGGTTTTTGTCTCAGAGGCCATAAAAGTCATCCCCCCGCGCGCAGCTGAAATTCGAGAACCGCGTCATTTAACGGGAACGCGCGCACCCTGACCGTTGCCGAAAATTCGGGCTGAATTAGTATGCGCACACGCGCGCATTAACATACCTTAGGGGAGGAGAGAGAGGCGACCGACCATTACGCGAGCGTCGAGGGTGTATGAGGAAAGAGAAAAACCACGTGAAAGAGAGAAAAAAGAAAAAGAAGAGCGGAAACGCTGTTAAAACCTGAGGGAGAAGAGAGAGAGATTTTGGTTGGGGAAAAAACGAATTTTTAGTCGGCATTGTCGTGCCCAGCGAGGACGGACCCGGACAGACGGACCCCCTCCTCACATCTGGTTCCCCTTTCTGGCGAGAAGGTCAGAGAGGAGGGAAAGAGGTTGCGACCTTGGCGGGGGATTTTTCCGAAAAAGTCCGAGAGAACGAAACGATCCAGGCGGAGAGAGAAGGGCGCGCAACATCCCATCCGTTTTCCCCCTCGCCTTTACCCCCGGCTCGCCCATTTTTCTTGCCCCACGTGCGCGATGCGCGACGACATGCAAAACGCGTGCGTCCGTCATGCAAAACGGCGTCCGCCTCTTAAATTGCATCCCGTGCAGATACGCGCATTGTGCGCTTAATGGCCCGTGTGCGGCTCGTTGTACGCACGGGAGAAATGCGGATTTTAATTGTTTAATCACGAAAAAAGAAGGGGGGCCCCGCGCACACTGGGGATAATAAATTTTATCGACGACGCCAGGCGGCGAGCCGTGGTTCGTCGCGCGCGCGCGGTTGCACTCATTTCCGGATAAAATAGCGACGTGATTTTCTATGAATGAGAAAATCGTGGTAATTAGTTTCAGTTGCGTCGACATCCGGTGTTAATCACGTTTTAAATTTTCTCTTTTTACCCAAATCTTATTGTCGATAGATCATGTACTTTTCTTAATTCGGTGAATAATCGTTTTTTCGCGATTTAATTACAACATAAGACGTCGACGCAACCGAAGAGCAAAAGAAGAACGCGACAAAAGGTTTCTAATGGCTCGCACAACTCGAAATCAGCATTGCCTTCGTAACGTAATTGAGCGCAAAATCAAAATTTTACCGAACAAGAAGACACAAGAAATACATATATATATATATACACACATATATATATTGTTCATTAATATATATATATATATATTATTGATTATATTAAGAGCGTCGCGCAGTTATAGGCTAAGTGTATTACATGTGCGAATACGTGAGCGAGGATTGCGCAAACACTTGCCGTGTGTAAATCGCGTAATTGTTCTGTGCGCCACGAAGGTATATATATATAAAGTGTAAATTTCGTGAAAAATTAGGGGAAATTACTTGTAGGATGTCTAGTCATTTCTTTTCGAAGCAATTTACAATTCTTCTCTATACCTGATTCTAGTCACACGATATATAGTCAAGGCGAAGTGTTTCGATTATTATCAAAGCGCAACTTGTCGACTATAATTGCATATTTTTATATAAGACTGTGCTACGAAAGAACGAGAGAAAGACAAAGATATATTATATATATATATACACACACACACACACACAAACACACATTTTATTTTCGTTATTTGTATTATTTAATATATAGGCCTTAATTTTTTTTTTTTTTTTGCAATTATTCTTAGTTTATAATTACTTACATGTGCGATCGGCAGAATTGTGCGAATAAAAATTTTCTTTCTATTTTTCTTTTCTTTTTACCTTTGTTTGTTATCCTTCTTCCTTGTTTTATGATTTCCACACGCAAATTTTTTACGTTTGTATAATTTCACAGCGAGTTTTTTTTTAGATATCGATACTGTAAGTATAGAGAAAAAAAAATTATATATATATATACATATATATACGTGTACTACGAGCTATGTATAACGAGAGAGCGTTTATATTGTCACGAGAAGAGAAATATAGAGGTCTCGATTTCGTGCGGTCTCTATCGAGAAGCATCGAAATTCGAACTCACGGGAATTACCCCTCCCCGTTGGGTTTCGAGCGCCGGTTTTAAGATATCGAGTTACCCGATTCAGTTTGATGAGCGGCTTGCTAGACTCGCCGCAAACTCGCTCGGATTTGCTTTTTCTTTCTTTCTTTTTTTTAAGGGTGTCGCTCCTAGGGTGTTCTTTTTTTGTACGAGTGACAAATGATACCTCAAACAAAAATTAAATTTGACAAATTCACATCTCCCGTCTCTTTGCGCGAGTTTTCTCCTTAAATGGAGATACAAACTCCACGGCACTGAAATTTTCCACGTTGTTTCACACAGAGCGAACAGAGAGAAGTAACGGAGATATACATCTCGCGATGTCAAACGTATTTCACTTTTTTGTTTTGTGAACAGTAAGCAATTTTTTATTCCGCAAATATCTCTGTGGAAAAATTAAAGAGACAAGAGTAATGAGAAACTTTGCTCTGCAAGAAAAGAATTTTATATAAATTTCGCAAACGTATTTTATTGTCAGCGATTATAACGGCAATTAATGGCATTATTTTTCGACGGTAAAGCGACGTTATCGAACGGCGACGAGCGAAAGGAAAAAACGAATATATATATATATATACACGATGGTTTTCAATCAGGAGGGACGCGTACACACACGTCGATGGGACACGGAGGCGCTTGCGCCGCCATATAGAAGTTTTCCTTTCGCTTGATGGCCGGTCGAGTCGAGTCGGTTTGAAAAGGGAAGGCGGAAGGACTCGTCGTCTTTCTCGCACCGAGCGACGACCCGATGAGTAAATGACACACACACACACACATACATTCAGCCCCTCTCTTCGCAAACACACAGACGCGTGAACACAGAAAACGAATGTCCACCCACCCACACACACATATATATTCTGGGTGTACGGGGATATGTATAAAAATCAATAATATCTTGCGGTTTCCAAGAGCACCGAAAACGAAGGAGATCGTGGCGCGAGAGGGTGGCAGTTTGTAGACAAAAGGCGGAGGATATTTCGTTATTGTTCGTTATATCTTGCGACGAAAGAACTCCAAGGATGTTGACCCGGTCCCAAAGATACGCAGGGGAAAAAATCAAAGCGCAAATCCACATGTCGCCAATTTTTGAATTTCGAGTTTTTATGTAAAAAAAAAATTGTGGATATAAAATGTTAATATCACGCTTTGAGTTTGTTTGTGATATCCGTTCGATCGCGTTAGTTGTAATTCGACGCGCGCATAGTATAGTTTTTATATAAAAGTTTAAAACACTTGAAGGTAGAGAGAGAGATTTTATTATCTTGGAATATTATAACTTTAATATCTCTTCTCTACATTTTAAAAATATTTTATTCTTATTTCAAAAAAAACTTTACAGTCCAACTTCACTCTCTTTCTCTCTTATATGTTAAATTGTTTTTCTGTTTTTCACATTCAAAGATGGTTTCGCTATTTCTTCTTCTCGTTCTCGCGCCGCATCCCACCCTCGATCCAATATCCGCGATCGTTTCCTAGTTTCATTTATTTACAAAAGCATCGCGCCGGGCCGAGATCCATAAACTAAATTTCAGAAAAAGATATCGAACCGTTTTTTTTGCTCCCCTCTTTTCGGTCCATTCTCCGTTTTCCCGACTCGTCAACAACTACGATCCGCTTATATTCCCAGTAAGGAAGTGGATTGCAATTATCAAAGTCTCCTACTCTCGATTCCACCCTGCTCCCTTCGTTTCCTCCTTGGTCACCCCTCGCGATCTCGTCCCTCGCGCTCACTTTCTTCCGTTCCCCCTGTCTTTCGCCGCAACTTGTAGAAATTTTATCCTCCCGTAATAATTCCACCACCGCCGCGCCATCAACTGCCATCCCTCTGTCGTCGTCATATCCGCCTCCTCCTCTCCCTCCGTCTTCAAACTTCACCGCGCGCGGTCTCACAAACGACGATCAAAGAAAATCCACGTGTCGAGACGAGGGTCAACGAAATACTTTCCCGCGCGGAAAAACTCGCGAAAACACGACGGCGCGGCCGGCGGCGGCGCCGAGCAGTTGAAGAAATAAATCTCCAATTCGCGTAGAAGAAAATATCCGCGAATCGAATAAACTTGTAATATTTATAGAGAAAAGAAGACGTGGCAAAAGATGATCGATTGTTATTTATTTATTTATTTATTTTTTATTAGTCTATTTTATTGCTACGCCATAATCAAGATCTGTGTAGTTTCATAAAAACTGATTTCTTTTTCTTATTTTAATTTAATTGCGTTTTCACGCAATTAGTTTGCAAATCGCGATATTTTCGCAACTTATCGTTTATATTCGATCAAACGTGATGCGTAGCGATAAATATTGAAATTAAATACTCGCCGAGTCGACGAGCCGTCAAATTCGATGGACTATAAAAATCTTTATCGCGCGCGAGAAACAGCGATCGACGTAAAACCCATCGCAAACAAGCAATGCGTCGCGGCACGTATTTATTATCGTGAGATCTTTTTTTTTATATCCAATTCAAAATCATCAACTGATTAAATTCTCCGATACAGAGACAAACGCGTCGAGAATTTGCAGAAGAAACTTTCAATTATACGTCGAGAGACAATTAACGTTAAATTATATTTAAATCGGATTTATGAAAGAGAAGATACACATATTTTATTATTGCATCCCGAACTACTTCCGAATTTATTGTCCGAATAAACTTGACACACAACACGCACGCGCGCAAATTCTACGACGGTAAAATAAAATATCGATCGCGAGATATTTCGAGACGCTGTTCCAGAGAATCCTTCGATATCGTGCAAAAAAAAAAAAAGAAAAAAAAAAAACAGAAAGTTGTGCCCCTTTCATGAGTTTTTCGTACGATGAAGGGTGAAAGAATCCGCGAAACTGGAAACGAGAATCGGTGAAGGGTTGAAATCGGGAGTATTGTGCGAATCCCTTCGAATGAAAAACGCGCACACAACCCTTTATTTATTTAACGCCGCGGGTCCACGCGCCGGGTGCGCGCTTTCCCCGCATTTTCGACGAATTTCACCCCAAATTTTCAGCTGGCACGTTCCTCTCCCCCGACCGATTTACACAATATTTTGGAAATCCTTTATAAGATTTCGTTTCTCTCCCTCGCTGCCGTCAGCTTAGCTCGTGTACTCGCTATTGTTGCGCCCCGATCGATCCCCGATGACGACGACGACGACAGATGGGTGAATTTTACGTCGATCGTGAAAAACCGGCGCAAAAAAAAAAAAAAAACGCGCGCCACGCGAGAGAAACGTGGAATACCGAGGAACCGACACGTGTTGAATTTTACGTTTTGTTCTTTTCTTTTTGAGAAAACATAAGGGAAGAGCAAAAATTGAGAGAGAGAGTTATGCTTTGACAGACTGAATTTACAAAGGATTGAAATATGTTTGAGGTTTCATTTCGTGAGTGATCTCGAGTGTCGCGTTTGTGGGCTTTAACCGTAATTAAAGTGGGCTTTAACCGCGATGTTTCAATTAATTTTAATTTTTCCAATTATCGTAATAATTAACTAATCTCGAGAGTTGATCGTGATAGAAAAAACACGTTCGTTTCAAACTGTTAATTGTCGATAACGAGTGTAATATAAAAATAACGTCTACCACATAACGGTTAATGATAAAAAAAATTTTAGTACAAACAATCGATCACAACTCCCAGACGGAGCGGCAACCCGTAATTATTTAAATTTTTTTTTTAAGTAGATCATAATATAAAATAAATATTGCGACAATGATTAATCGTTCGTAATAATAATAATAATAATGGAGAATTCCAGCTTGCATTACGCGACTAACAACAAGCGCGTGACAATAATAGCCCTGGAATCGTTATACAATTCGCCATTTATATTCTTTATATGCGCACAGAAAAAACAAAAACATACAAGGTGTAGAAAAAAATCCATCGTTCGATACATATATATAAATATTGTATTTTGAGAGGATACGGTATTTAAAATTTAAACGAGCCGTCGCACACACGTTTAAACACATTCTTTCTCGGGCATCAAACTCTTTTCTTACACCAAAAGATGATATAGATAAAAAAAAGATCTTAAACTAATAACAATATTATTCAGTTTTATTTTTATAAAGCAATTTTTTATAGATAAATTATTTTGCGAAAATTAACGCACTTGTGTGAAAACGGAGAACACATGCGTAGTCTATTGGTAAGAAGACTTTTTCAATTTTTTTTAACAAACTATATATATGTATTTCGTATTTTTGAACCGCCGATTTCTTCGACACCCCGTATAGACGCGCTGATATATCGTAATAAAGTGCGACGCAACCGCGGAATGCTGATTCTCAGGAATCGCGTGGCTACCTCAGCAATGAATTTTTACGAAGTCCGCAAATCTTTATTCAGAGATCTGCGGAAAACATCCGCGCGTAACGACGGCGTGGAGGAAAAAAGTGTCGCGATTATATCGCGGCATTTATCAAAAGATGTCCTTGCAACGGCGGCGACGGCGGCGACGCGCAAGTCCGTGTCGCGCGCACAAGAGATAATTCAGTTCCTATTATATTTTAAACGACTAGGTTCCTATAAATTGAGCTTTACGCACCGAGCGATACACCAGGTTAGTCCGGTCGGAGTATAGACTAGAAAAATGTCGAAAAAAAAAAAGACGGCCCCGATAAAACTGGACCAACCAAAACGTATTTTTATTCGCGCGCGCGCACGTCGATATATATTTCACATCGATAAGCGGAGGAAGAAACTCGAATATTTTTTCTACAAGTATTATTTTTATACACAAAAAAATATTCATATCGTTCTTAGACAGATATGAAGGAACTTATTACATATATAGAGCCAATGTAAGAACATTCCTCCGAACGACAACATATGATGAACGTATTAAAATTATCTGCGACCAAATAGATATGTAAAAAAAAAAAATCTCCGGATGTTAATTTTATCTTTAAGACGAAAGATAAATTAAATACCGTTCACTCGCTGTTTCAATATATAACGGAAGACATTCTTTCAAATTTATACGCGGATTCTTCTCCAGCTTGTCGATTTGATTTGCAAATGAAATGTAACGTCGCGTGCAAAAACAAATGCGCGTAAATAAATAAATTAAGTATTTTAAGAAGAAAAAAAACGAAACGTAGAATTATATTAAGATATACGCGTAATACGTAACGCATGTACATGTGTGTGGTGTAAGTTTCGAGGATAATCAAAATTAGTGGTTAAAACCAGGATAATAAAAAAAAAAACAAAAAAAACAAAAAAAAACAAAAAAAACAAAGGCGATTCCGCAAGAAGAAAAATCCAAATCGCCAAGTGTGAGCGCGATATATAGATGTACTTTAAATACGTGTATGATCAGTAAGTCACTACGATTCAGGGTCTCCTAGTCAACTTCTTTTCTCGACCGAAGCATAGCATAAATATAATTAAAACTTATCTACTGGGTAAACAAAAAAAAGTACAAGTATGAGTACGTCGTATCCGACATGTGAAAAACGAATTATTAAATATATATTTACCAAAGTGTGCATTAGGAGATGTGTATATAATATAAAAAAGCGCGTGCGCGCGCGATCAAAAAAAAATAAAAAAGAGCCACTGTAATTTTCTATCTTACTTTACAGACGACTAGAGAGCGTATATAGTGTATACACAAATGTAACACAAACGACTACCGAGTATTTTAATGAAAAAAAAAAAAAAAATAAAAGATCAAAAGACTGCAATCACATGATAAAAAAAAAAACGTGTAACAACGTTTGCCATTTTTTTTTTCACTATTTGATTACATTGCGAAAGAAAAAAAAAACATTTCTTCTGATTGACCAAAGAGCACAAATTACATCGAAGAGATAAATAATTAAACTTACATATGTAAAACTGTACAAATTGCACAAACATAATCAAACTTGCCACAGTAGCGTTAGAACGTATTGTTTTCGTTAAATTATAATTTTGCAACATGAAGATGATCGAGTCTTTATTTTGGTCACATACCGTTGAGTATAAGATTAATTAACGAGATTCACTAATGCGCGTCTATCTTTAGGGAAAAAAACAAAAAGAACAAATTAAATATGAATTAAATCGAGGATCCTGTCGCGTGTGTATTTTTGCCAAAGTTCTTCTCTCGAAGAGACGAATTACTTTTCAAACACTCTTTGCCAACAATTTTAGATCGCTAAGAAAACTCACGCAGGATATATATCGTACGTATGTATGTGTTAGCTTTTGTACGTAACCCGAGAGTTTCGTAAACAAGAAGATATCGATTGACTCATTACGGTAATCGCCACCCTCTCCCATCTTAAGTGTAACGCGTAATTTAAGAACATCAGCAGCAGCAGCAACCAAAAGAAAAAAAAACGAATGTTCCTATTATAATGCTTTCATCTAAGTATATATTTATATATAGATATTTATGCGATAGAGTTAATCTAATCATAGTGTTTATATATATATATACGCCGTGTTCTCTAATATCGCGTTTTCGTTTTGGTATTTTCAAGAAAATGAAACGAACGGTATATTAATTGTACACGATATATTTAGTGCGAGCTAATCTGAGATTAAGAATTATTGTGTATCTACGTCTGTGAGATATATATATAAAGAACTGAGAGAGTAATATGAGATGTGTGTGTATGATTAAAGTAATTAGTATGAGAAAAATTGAGAGAGAGAGAGTGCACGCGTCTTCTGTAACTGATTTGTGTAAAAGATTGTGCGTTCACAATCACCTAAAAAAAAATTCCAACTACTGCGCGTGAATATATAGATATCATTTTAAATGAAGAGCCAAATCGCGATATAGAAATAAAAAAGATTTGATACTTTATATACACGTAAATTTAATCAACGCTCGAGAGGATCCTAAAGTGGGTCTGATTTATCGATAAAACTAAATTTTCTGCGCACATTTAATCTTGTTTTTGGCCGTGTGGATTGAGAAATCCTTTTCTACAATTAAAGTACATACAATAAGGGACGTCCAAAGTTATATAACAAAATAAAAAAATTAAAGTTTAATAAACATTTTTAAAAATTTTGTTACATAAATCTGGACGTCCCGAATTTCTTATTGTACGGGTACTTCAATTGTAGAAAAGAATTTATCAATCTACGCAGCCAAAAAAAAAGATTAGTCTTTTTATCGATAAAACAGATCTGCTTTGGAATTTCCTTAAGAAATTTAAGTAACTAACTAATTCGACATATAATATAACACAACAATGTAAAGTCCTCGTTTCTTTTACACAAATTAGATATGTGATATACGAGCGGAAGAGTATGCTGTGCTTTGGTGTCAAAAAAAAAAAAAAAAAAAACTATTTTTACCGCGCGAGAGATATTTTTCAAATTCACGTGCGATCGCGTGATGATATTGATGATTTGTCATAAAAATAATTCTTTTTTTTTTCTTTTTCGCGTGTGTGCGCACATCGCTGCACTCTATATATCTCTCCTTTATATATGCGTGCGACGTTATTCGTGAGCGATCGTTGTGCGGTTTACTCGCCGACGAACGACTGAGGGTACAAAGTGTGTGTGTGTGTGTGTGTGTGAGGAGGAAAGGCGAGAAGAGAAATCCAAAATCAAAATATTCAGAATCAAAATTACATTGTAAGTTCATAGAGATTACATTGTTCGTCGATAAATATTATTTGTTAGCAAAGAATAGTTGGACACGTCCAATAATATAGTCTAACAAACATTATGTTGTTCTTTCGCAATCCCTTCTCTTTCCCGATTACCAAATTACCACTTTTTTTTTTCAGTTTAAAATTGATTTTCAAATATATTCTCGTAAGAGCAAAATTTTTTTAGATACAAAACTAAAATAAAATCACAAAGTTGTTTGGTAACAACAACATTTAAGTTTAAATAAAG
>QVNV01012946.1:0-58779 GCA_014825455.1 Pseudomyrmex pallidus
TGTAAAATTTTATTTCATGACCAAGAACAAGATTCTAAAGTTTCAAACACTTTTGTCATTTTTGAAAAACGTCCCAAACCTCCTTAAGCGTGCACTACTGTAATCGCGAAAGATTTGTATCTCGCCGACGAACGCAGCTATTGTATGTCTCGATGAATATCTTCTTATTTTACACATTGCGAGCGTTAATTGCTTTTTTTTGTTTTTCAATTTACACAAGAAGCAGAAATTTAATACGAACTTTGTGCAAAGTTATTAAAGCAAAAAAGTTGCACAGAAACGATAATTTTTTGTTTACAACATCATGTATTTAATTTATATGTAAAAAACATTTTGCCAAGACCGCGTTTGGCAATTAATTTCTTAAATAATCATAAATTGCGAAAAAAACTTTCCTATGTTGGACTAAGAGCAACGGGAGTACTAAGGAAGTTTTTCTCGCCATTATAGTATAAAGTAAACGATCTCTTCTTACGTACGTCATGTTTAATACGATCTGGAGTCAACGATTTTAATCGTTACAACTTTTACAACAACTTTTGATCACGATTTTATTCACATTTTGCTCTTCCATTTTCTGAGAGAGAGAGAGAAGCGCTTAAGAACTTACACACACCGATCTTTTTCGTCGGGAAAACCACAATGGAATCACCTCCCGACTGTGAGTGTAGCAAGAATAAGCTATAGACCTTCCGCGCCGCCGAATGGAGTGCTATATGTATAATTGAAAAGCTAACACGGCGGACGACTTGTAGGAAGTTGGTGTCATGATTGGCTTGCATAATGAAGAAGGCTCGAACGCCATTATACGCGATGGCAAGCTTAAAGTTCCTTGTGCTTCCTTGGTGAATACCTCGTGACAATCCTGCGAAGCGGCGCCACATTGAGAAACGGTCCCTGGGAAAGTTCGCGCGGTTCATTCCGGTCTCTTCATACATCATATAAAAAAAAAAAGAAAAACGGCGCGGATCTCCGCCCGCGCCGCGTTACAATATTTGTTTCTTCGCAAGTCTGTGTTTTTTGAGAATAAAAGATATTTTCGAAGTTACGTCGATGCGAAGTGAAGCGCGAATGCATAATTCTTTTCCTCCGTTCTTCACAATTTTTTACAGAGTCCAATGTTTCGCTTCTTCAAGTGAACATTCCACGAAACAATATCGCAAAGCACTTGTTTGTAAGTTTTACAGATAATTTATTATAAATAAAATTCCGTGAACGCGCGATAAAGAGGAAACATGCTTCGAATCTAAATAATCTTTTGAATGTGATATCTGCCAAAATTTTGATAAAAATCGAGTTCTTATTTCATAATATATTTCATTGTTGTTATCGGAGATCTTGTAAAGAAGATTTGGTCTGACGATGAAGTCGATATGTATATCGATTTTCGTGAGAGAGACCAGAGACAAAATTGGACCGTTTGCACCACCACCAGTCCACGTTCTGCGAATTGTTGTTTCTAATAATTAGCGTCACAAATTAAATAAGAATTGATCAAATGGTTTTTTTGTGAATTATATTTCTTTGCACATGATATTACATTTCTCCTCACATTTGTCACCACATTTATTGTTAATTGTCTTTCTTAGATTGTGTTGTTTTTTTTTTATCGCAATAATATCGAAGTATTTTTCTGATAAGAGTCATATCGTTATCTATTTATCTATTCATCTCTCTCTCGATTAAATCAAACAAGCTGATATTTTTATTAATGAAATTTTCTTAAAATATATAGAACGAACAAATATTTTACGTTGTGTCGCGTTATCTTAGATGCTTCTTTCCTAAGGAATATAATGTTTTCTCATTAGGTCTCACTTTGTTCAATGATACTTTGAGTTAAATACACGAAAATGGATGTAACAAAAAACATTTAAGTACAGATTTCCTCTTCACAGATGCGCTTTTCCATTCGATAATTTCTAATCGCTCGATCGACGTGCAACGCCGCACGCAATAACAATTGTTTCCCGTGTGTATAAAACACGAATATTTCGATTAGAAATAAATGCAATCGTTCCTTTAAAAAAAAAAAAATCAAAAGACAAACAGTGATATTTCCCGTGCCACTTCCATTTCGCCTCTCGTTTCGCGGGATGTATGTATGCGCGCGTGTTATTCACGCGCGGGAGAAGTGTAAACATGTACCGATTCAAATGGGATTACGTTCGCTTGATCGTTTCCGACTTCCAATCCAAAATTGCGTCGGTAACAAAGTAACAGTTCGTTTGTTTCTAAAATCTACCAATCAAACGAACGAACGACCGGCATGGAACCCGTAACGTGAATTTTCACACGTGATCTCTCACGCGTTATAACCGGTGCGAAAAAGCTTTCTCTTGCGACGCGTGTTGCGCGAATTTTCGCCCGCGACACGTCGCGGATATTTCATTTCGACATTCGAAAGTTTTCGCGACTCACGTCAATTGCTCGACTTGCGATTCATATTATACTCGCGCGAAGCTTCCTCTCTCGAGTCGTCCCCGTGAACAAAATCGAATAAAGAGACCCGTAGTTCTCAGGCGGAGAAACGACGGTCGTTTGTGCTCGGGCGAGGAGGAAACGACGGAATAAAAAGTCGAGCATTTACCCGGGGACCGAAGCCTAATTCAGTCAGGTCGACGAAGGCGGAGTTTTGCTCCGAGGAAGCAAAGCTTTTGCAAACTGCCTTTTGCCATCCCCGTCCCGCCTATCCGGCAACATCGATGACGGAAGCTCGGTAATTCGATTATATGGCCGTTTGAAAGCCTCGACCTCGCTTCTTCAGACGTGCCGACGTTGTCCGCGTTTATTCGCGTATCTATATTTATACGTTATATCGTGCGTGAATGCGCGTCACTTTCAGCAAGTAAATCGACCGATGCGTTGACTTTATCTACCTCATCCTATCTGCTGATTCATGAGCAAACCAGAGTCGACGTTGTTGAACAATCTTCGCCACTTCGGGATAATCTAAACAACGGCAGATAACGATTAGTATTAGTTAAATGGTCATTTGACATCACACCTCGATGATTCTGTTTCCGAAAAATATTATTTCTTGTGTAGACAAAAATAACCACGAAAATTGCTGTTTCATTTTCGTTACATCGAAAACTTCGAGTCCGGATAAAATTATATTCCATTTAATGTTTAAACGGAAAATTGTTTTTTTTATACAAGAAAGTCGTTTTAACTTTGTTGAAATCGTCAATTAAAAACAAAAAGAAGATCGATATATCGAAATGCGATATATATCGATATGCGATATTATGATGTTTGCATAGAAAAATCTTCCTGCTCGAAAAACTATTTAGTATAGAAGTACTACGTACTATCGCAACAAAAATATTTGTATCGACGCGATCATGAATGAGCAGATATATAGAACTTGTAGTAAAAAAAATATTGTTACTAATTTTATAAAATATTGTTGAGAAGAGAAAGAAGACAAATTGATGTTCAATTCCAAACTGATTTGCGCGCGTCGTATCGCGATATCGTATTATCTTGAGTGAATTTATTAGCGTGGTAATTAAGTTTGTGTCTCGCCAAACAACGTTTGTTATAGAAGCTACTTTTAAATACCATTAAGTTTTCTTCATAAAGTAAAGGAAACGCTGTTTGTGCCTGCATACATAATTGTTTTAAAGTCTTAAAGCCACGCTGTCGATTTCGAAAATATCTCACTACGAGAATTCTTATTATGTTGGTATTTTATTATTTTAATATGTTACCAAAAAAACAAGAGAAAGAGAGAAAATCCAGTTGACCTAAAACCACTGCTTTCAATACCCGCGTACGATCATATGTGATTCCTTTAGATAAGATGCATCGAGTCCGAATATACGCTCCCGGAAAATCTAACTTGCGCTGAAAAGCACGATATATATCGAATGCGAGGATACGTCGTCGCTGATAAATTGAATTCTAACATATTTGTTGTGTACAACTTCTCGAAAATTTCAATGCTGTTACACAGCATCTCTCGAAGATGTACATTTTGCTGTGTAATAAAACATTCTTTTTTTCGCTCGCGTTAAAACAAAAAAAAATTGTTTCGCACGTAATTCACATTTTTACTCGAAATTTAAAACACGCGAGTGCGGGCGTGCGTGTGTGTCGCAACACACGCATCTCGCGTTATAAATTTCCGAAACGTAATAATAATAATAATATAACATCGCGTCTCCGTTCTTATCCAGCACCGAGTTTCCGACGTTGATTTTTGCGAGTCACGATCGCTCAAGTCACGGCAGGGAATATCACCAATGTTGTTAAGCACGGTAGTGCGACTTCCGGTATATCTTTATCAGTGCCCCCTAGAGAGAGAGAGAGAGAGGGATCGCTCTTTAGATGACCAGGGGTGGTTTTTGTGCCCGCGCGGAGTAAATATTAGCGGAGAATGATGAGAGCTCGCTCCCTCTTCCTTCCTCTTTCCTCTTTTTATCGAGTGCCCGCCGTCCTCGTCGCTCCTCGGCCTGGCCGTTCATTCCGTTGCGACGTCATTCTGGGGACTGGGGGCTCTTTTACCTGTCCTCTTCAAACCGACGGATCTCACCGAAAATTCACTCTGATATTACCTCCATTCAAGCACGCACTCACGACGGGCGCCTTTACTCCCGCGCGCTAGACACCGCCGATTAAAAATTACGTAGTATCCGTTATAGAGAAGCCGAATCTCTCTCATGCTGCTTTCTCACGTGAATTCTCGTGAATACGAATGCCTGCGGTTCCAAGTTTTCTCGCCAAGTATTATTTTGAGAAATATATTTGGAAATATATTCGGAAATGCAAATGTATATTTTCGATGTTTTACATATTTAGAATATACTTTATTATTTGGAATATATTTAGAAATAATGGAAATATAATATATATTATATAATATAAATATATATTTAATGGAATATATTTAGAATTATCAATAATTTTGTAATATATTTTCTCGACTATTTCAATTATTAGTTTTCTATCTTAAAGCCTCGTCTGCTTCGAGGGTTTCTATATTATTCAAATAGCTAAAGATATCAATTTTATAACATTCCAATTTAACAAATAATTTTATTATAGAATTGATCAGTTTCTCGACTGATCAATTTTTCGCATTGTGAAAATTTCCACCGGGTGTGGAAACAGTCCTTTTATTGGCAAATGCCCCGAGACGTTAATGACATTAAGGCTTCTTTACCGCTCGTGCTATTTTGCTCATTAAAGTGCATGTGTACATGTGCCCGCCCTGTCCCCACAGACACACCTGTGTCTCACGAAAAGCGTTCAGCATCGATGGAGATCGCGCGCGATTGAGTACTATGGTCCAAAATTAACTTCTTCGATGCACGGAAAGTATATGGAGTACACACAGTGCGGTGTGACGTCACAAACAACTGCTTCTGCAGAGTGCTTTCTCGTTTCAGGTCGAATAGAAACATACCGTGCCTTAATGCAGGCGCATTATTGTTCGTGCAGTCATTGCCACCCAAGGACACCCTCGGCTCGGCCGCGATCAACGTTTTCGATAATGCATGAGAGAATAACTTTCGACACTTTTGCGACAATACGCGCGCGCGCGCGTTAACATTCTTATTTTCTGTGCGCGTTGTATTTATTATTTTTTTTAAATGTAATAAATTAAACAACTTGTCAAATCAAAGATATATGTTAGTTATCCGATTTCCCAATCTGCGGGGAACGAAGTTAACATCAATTAAACATCAATTAAAAATTAATTGAAATTGCAAAGCGTTTACCTTCTTTGAGTGCTTTTATTCGTCTTTATTTCATCTGAGATGTTTTTCGCGTTGCGAAGAAAGAGAAAAAAGCTCTGAGCAAGCGAATAACACAAGAATGGTATTCGGGTTTGTGTCTCATCTCAATTAGTCTTTTGATGTTCATGACATCGCGATATTCCACTCATTACTTCGCGTAATGGGTTAATTTTGGGGCTAAGGCCTGTGTCGCACGTCAAAGCGAAGGAAAGGACACGGGTAGCTGATGCTTTGTGCGCGGCGACTGCTGTCAGGTACGGTTGCTGCGACTGCATCGGATACGTGAAACGCATTTTCCAGAGCCGCTTGTCAACCGGATCGATGCGCGAACGAAGACTCTACGGGCGCGAACTAGACTCTATACGTGTTTAGAATATACGTCTCTCTTTTGAGCGAATCGCTCCGTTGTTTGCCGTTCAACACGAAAAACAATTAATTAACGACAACGTTGTATTTGCAAGTCGCGTTGAACGCTCGAATGCACGACAATTCGAAGAACGCAATCAATCGAGCAAACAAAGTATTAAATTATGATTCATCTGTTTTAATGATGATTTCAATTGCTTTATCTAATCGCTAGTTCCCACTCTCCCTCTCCTCTCCCCTCGGATGTTCTTCCGTTCTGTATTTACGAAGTTGTAGCTCCGCGCCGCTCATCTGTAACAGAAGTTTCACGGTACAAACTTGCCTTTGACAAACTCCGAAGTGTCAACGGATTAGCAGGCAGCCGATACGCCGCATAATTCAGACGAGAAAGAGAGAGAGAGAGAGAAGACGCGGAGTAGTCGTTGAGGAATATATAAAGTTTGCGCGCGGCGATTCGGTGAGGAGGAGCTTATTTGTGCCGTTATTGCACCTGTTTTAATAAAGAAACTTGTATTATAAGTTGATAATAGCCCGGCAACAAAACTTACGAATTGCTGTTGCAAATAGTTGAGCGCGATGATTCCCACACAGTTCGCCGCGCGATGTGAACAATATATATATATCCTTAGCGCGAGAAAAACTTCACGTCTTGCGCCAACAAAGTTATTATTAACGAAAAAGAGATGTATGATCCTCGGGTTTGAAGACAGAAGATTCGTTTTGTCACGGATAAACGTGTAAAATTAACGTGTGTGTATTATTCTATTCCGTAAAAAAAAAAAGAGAACACAGTTGTGCCGTAACATCAGGCCAGCGGAAAGAAAAATTTGCTGAATTTTTTGTTTTTCATCCAAAAAACGTTGGCAAAACAAAAAATCTCAACAGGCTTAGCACATTTTTCCTGCCGGCCGATTATATTATAATCTTCTTACTGTTCTGGCAAATTGTTCTTTTTTTTCGCTCTGTATAGTTTCAAAATAAATGTCAGTCCGGTTTTTTCGGTTATATTGTCGCCACTACGTGCCGTTTCTCGCGTTGTTTTATTTGCGATATTTTTTAATCTACGATAGAGTTTTCCGAAAAAAAAAAAAAAAAAAAAAAAAAAAACAATGGATATTGCATGATGGATCGCACGCGAGATACGACGTACCCGAACATAATCGAACGTCGGCATAATAGGTAATCCCGGATAATCAGATATTATTAATGACACGAAAGTTGAACGCGCGTTTTCGAGATAATTACAAAATTAAACCAAACCCGATGTCTTTTTTTCGAAGCGCGCGCGTATCGCTCAGCGTTTTTGTGCGAATTGTAATTCGATCGGCAGCATTGAAAGCCCGTGTTCAGCGCGGCTCTCGTCGCTGATCGAGATGCTTTAGCGACGCCGCGAGTCGCTTATGATTATGATGAGAAAGTAGGTGAATTGATAATGACTCCATGAAAAACGATTCTCCACCCCCGACGGGCGCTGAGGAGTTCCGAACACACCTGCTGCGCACGCGTGCGTCGGCGGAACGGGGTTGACGACGGTGCACGGCGTCGCGGCGGTCACCGGCGCTCACTTAAATCCTCGCCGCGTGTTCGTCGGGCGATTCGCCTTGAAAGAGCGCGGCCGCGAACGACGGCGAGAGGAAGTGACACGTTTCGAGAGAACCGGAAGGAGCGATGTCGGCGGAGGACACGCCGATCGCGCGGAGATCGGCGACGCTTCGCGAGATCTCCGTCTTGAGGACCGGTCGCACGTGACCTCTCTCTCGCGTTGCTAACTTTCGTCGAACTTGCCTGATTATCCAAATATTTCGTCGTGCTTTTTCGCGCGAGAATCGCGTCAAGAAGAAAAAAACGAACGACTGAGAAAAAACGAATGATACCAGTGTTGTAGACGAGCAAACGACGCGCGATTAATGCCGATCGTTGAGGAAACGACGACGTGGTTGAAGATGTCTCGGTGAATTGTGTCCGTCGAGAGTGTCCACGGTGATCCTAATCGTCAAGGACATCTTCTCCACCTCGGATTTGATGCGGGAGTAGAAGCGCGTCTTATCGTCAGGGACGATCGCGCACCGCCACCTCTGAATGCGGTGATTATCGTCTAAGACGATCGGATCGGATTTGCCGAGTGTAATTGCGAGCAAGGTGATTCTGCGACGGTGATACATATCGGGACGATCATGCTGCGGGGATTGCCCGAGAACATTCGAAAGGAGTAAATCGCGTGTCTCTCTGATCTTCAGAATTGCAGAAGCTTTCTCTCTCTTTTTCTCTCTCTCTCTTGTGGACTCCGAGTTTGACTGAATCCGGTCTTTGTCCATCCGAATCTATTCGATGTACGTGCCAGCTCCACCACGACTGGTGGTCATCGCGCCGCGGGGTGACAGCCACCATCGCGTGCCGATCGGGGAACTTGGCGCCGACAACACGTGCACGGAAGATGGAAGCAAGAACTCGCGTTCGTGCGTCCGCCACGCGGGGAACTACTACTAGGGGCTGAAGTTTCGGAGAGAGTTCCGGTGGCCTACTTCGACCCTGTCCTCCGGACGGAGGGCGCGCGAGGTGAGGCCATCACTTGGTTACTTGTTGCCGTGAGTTGTTTTCGGGGGTGTATCTGATCGGTCGATCACGCGAATCTCGTCTCTGCATATCATACGGTCTCGTCGTTGGGAAAAGTCCCGGATTGGATAATCCGGGGGGAGTCTCACAGCTCGATTTCTCCGACGCATCTTCTTCTTTCTCAATTAAAAGCTTCCGACACTTAATGCGCATTGCTTTTTCATAGACAAATGCTTTAAAAAAAAAAAAAAAAAAAATTCAAACTAAGTTTGCATATACATTTCTTTTATGCGATATCCTCTTTCTCGTTTTGGTGCGAATCTACTTGTAAAGAACGTGACTCTTGATATTGTATTCCTCACCGGTGTGAATGGAAATGAGAGATATGGAATATTATCTCTCGCTGAGAATGCTTTCTGGGAGAAAATGCACCCCCTCCCCTCCCCCGTTCCCCCCCGTGTAACACTGAGCTCGAGTCCCGCTTTGCAAATGCGGGATTATCGTCGAAGGAGCGGAATTACTCATTAAGACAGAATTTCAGTTTTGTACATGCTTATTTTTTTTTTCTTGGAAAGATAAAGAGAACGAGCAGCAAATTTGGTTTCCAACAACTGGTTTCAAATGTACAATGCTAGTACAGAAGCTGCGGCAGTAGAATACTCTGTAATATTTGTTCGAGTGTTTAATAAGTGTTCTTTCTCTTTCTCTCTCTCTCTCTCTCTCTCTCTCTCTCTCTCTCTCTTTCTCTCTCTCCCCCTTCCAACGCGCAAATGTACAAGCGACGCTATTCGCAATTGAGTTTCGAGTTCGTCGCACACTTTGCAGCAGCTCGCGTGTGTTGTCACACGACGCTTTGTATTTTGTTCGTATTGTCGCGCGTCACGACTTTAATATAAATAGGCTAACCGATATAATATGACAGTGACGCGCCGCAATCGAGTTCGTCTTACGATGAAACATTTATAACGCGAGAAAACGAACGTGCAAAAACTATTCGCGAGTTTTCGAACATCGCGGAACGAGTTTAGTTCACTTTTCGGGTAAGTCCGAATGTCGAAAATTAAAAAATTGAGAGAGAAACAAGTAAAGAGACACCACAATCACGAATTTCTTTTATCGCTCAACAGACTACATTATTTCACAAACAACAATTGAAGATTTGCGTAATCGCATTAGATGTAACTTTTTATTTTACTATGTTTGTTTAAAAAAAAAATTATCTTCTTCTATCTGAAATCCCTTCTCGTGCATCCAAACGTTCGATCTGTGCGCGTTGCATTCAATGTCACCGCGAGATGAGAAAATCGCACATATACGATCGCGCTAAAATGTGCGGAGAGAATGCGGCGAGCCGCAGGTTTCGACCATCCGTAAGAAATGCAGTCTCACGCGATCGCAGCAGCAACCCTTCCCGATGTAAACGAACTCTGGATCGCTTTATTCTGCTCGGTCAGGCGGCATCGAGGTCGTGAGTGACGAGCCGAGCGAGTTTTGAGCGGAAAAAAAAAAAAAGAGAACCGCTGGCAAAATATATGACTGTCGCGCGCGATCGTTTCTGTGTGAAGTGTGGCATTTATCGGATCATGTTCGTTGTTGTTTTTTCTTTTTTTTTTTTTTTTCGTCGTTTACGACGCGACTGGCCCTGACCTACGATCGGCTGATCGGATTTTGATCGACAGAACGCGCGATGATAATCGCGCGCCGCCATTTGATGGTTGTCCATCATCGGTTTGAGCGAAGTCACTTCCACGACCGAATGTAATTCGCATTCTGACGAATGATCTGGCGAATGACATTAGCTTGTTTTCTTCATCCCAGCTTTATCAAAGTTCGTTATCTAACAACTGCCGCAATTGTGTTTTTCGAGATTCTTTTTTTTTTGTTTCCCCAACTTCTCCGATGACGGACAAGACAATAAAAATAACAATAGAACAACACAATTGATACACAATTAACGAGCGATAACTCTGTTCTCTGACAAATACATTAATAAAATTAATGACTCGAAATACGCTTAAGTAAATATAACTATTTGTCCGGAAGTGTATTTATGAATAATATAAACACGCGCGTTATACACAAATTGTCGCGACGACAGGATATTTTTGGTACTTTTTTTCGCGTCTGTTGCGATCGCCAACCGTGATGATAAATAGTAAACATGTGGTTTATTGAAGAGCGATTGCGAATGTCAAAGGATTCTTGTCGGTAGCGTGTCCTTTGCTCGCCTTCGGCACGGACGATCGATAAATATCGATTAGCCTTTACTTTGCGGATACACAAACCTACACCTATATCCCTTCAGTCACGGTCATTTCGCACGACGAGTGCTCGTGACTCGAGAAAAGCTGCTTTCCCGTCACGAAGAGAGAGAATAATCCTTACAACCTTATTGAAAACAACGAAACAGATGTCGTGGGAGATAAAAAAAAAAGGATATCTATAACGTGTAGTATCTTTGTCAGTATTTTAGTTACACAGATTGGAGTAGGGTTTTAAATCAACAGATAATGTCTCGCCTTTTGAGTCTTTCTTTCTTCTAATTTATTCTTTTAATATATTATTTATAATATATTATTTAATATGTTTTATTATTTATGTTTAATTTATTATTTTACAATACTTTCTTTGCGTCACTGCATAGCGTGTGCGGTGCTCAATAAAGCTATTATTTTTTTTTTGTTTCACAGACGGAAATTTAATTTCGCGAGCGATCATCGGAGTGTCCGATGGCTCAAATGTCTCTCTCTCTCTCTTTCTCTCTCTGAAAATCGGCGATCGTTTGTTCTTACCTCCAATTTATCACGCGAAACCGATAGGTGAAACAGGGACAATAGTTTTCGAACGTACGCGCTGTGTGTTCTCATTAATAAATGCCAGTGCATCTATTGTGCGAATTACAACGTGGCATTCCCGTTGCCTCTGAGCGTTGCGCGTCATCGAAAACGCGGGAATCGCGAATATGAGACGAGCGAAAAGCGCTTGGCTCGCGTTCGAATTCATTTCAAGTATTCCGTCGTCATCTCACGGTACACGTACAATAAATATCGCAGGTCGTGTGATGATGATGATGATGACGATTCCACACACGCCGAGCCGCGCGCGAGTTTGATTTTCAAATGAATAATTCTTGCGGGAAATATGTGCGGAGAAAACGCGCGGCGCGCACGCAGTGAAATATTAAAATGTTATTTACGCGTCAAGCTTTAATCGTACCACTGACAGAGCGGTAAATATTGTACCGTCGTCGGTAACGGACGATTTAAATATTCATCGGCGCGTTACCGTACAAAGTGCTCGCGGCACCGTGAGAGAGAAAAAGAAGAAAGAGAGAAAGAAGGACCGTGGGCGTGCAGTGTCTTTGCGCGCGGAAATATGTGCGTTGTGCGATAGGAACGAGAGCAGAGGTAAACTGTTAATTCCGCGTGTTCCTCCCCCGGTTTAACGCGGCGTGTTTCCTGGGAGCGACGAATAAATATACCGTTTGCGAACCCGCAAGACGCAATTAAATCGAGATCGATACACAGATAGGGTGCATATTGCGTATCACGGCGATATTCAAAGTCGATCAATAGAAATAAACAGGAAAGATGTGAAAAGAGAGGAAGGAGGAAGAGGAGGAAGGCGAGAGAAAGAAGCAGAAAAGATTCGAGTTTATCGCTGATCGCTTTGAACGTTAACGTCTGAAAAAGGAACATTCTTACACATCTCCGCGGGTGTACATTCACAATGCGCTCCTTTCACAAATTGAAGATGCTCCCGCTAGAATTTAACTACCTCCGCGCGACGGCGGCGGGCGGAGCTGCGACATTGAAGAAACATGAAAATCGATGTTGAAACGAGCGAGTTTTCGTTCTCCGCGACACTCCCTCGACTGGAAAAAAGACGAAGAGCGAGAGAGCACACGCGAGAGTGAACTCGATGTACCAATTAAGAACGACGAGGGGTTGGAGGAAGGGTAGAGGACACGGTGCTCTATCGAGCGCCGAATTCGTTTCGCGAGCGCGCACAACTGCCGTGTGAGAAACATCGAACGAAATAATTACGATTAACTCGATATGTAACGCGCGGACGAAGGGTAGGAGGAAAAAAGCGGGGGCACACACACAGCATTTCGCGAACCGGACGATAACGAGCACGAGAGACGTAGCGCAACCACACGCCACCCCTTCGCGTTTTAACCCAATACGGAAAAGCGCGTCACGAATGGTCTCGACCGCTCGACGGCTACGTAACAAGACGCGTGCGTCCTGAAAAGAAAGGGACTGTGTCGCGTTCTCCTCCACCCTCGTGGGAAAAGAAAAAAATGTAACATCCGCGAAGGAAAATCTTCGAGAGACATGTTTTAGGAGAAATTTTGAAGGATGCTTCGTTATCTTTTTATGCGGGTCGGGAAACTGTAACCAGGGTTACCGGGATTGACCCGGACAGTCCTGGATTTGACGGTCCGGGATTTCAAAAATGTGACGGTCATATGAAAGTTGAAGAAGAATAAATTGTTAAATCAAAGAAATAGGATGGATGCGAGATATATAGTTT
This sequence comes from Pseudomyrmex pallidus, assembly GCA_014825455.1. Taxonomy (NCBI): domain Eukaryota; kingdom Metazoa; phylum Arthropoda; class Insecta; order Hymenoptera; family Formicidae; genus Pseudomyrmex; species Pseudomyrmex pallidus. Next base: position 13,206 of record QVNV01012946.1, read on the forward strand.
AACGCCCAATTTAACTATGCGTATTAATTAATTAATACACATGGAAAATTCGAATTAAACGACAATTCTAAAATACAGGATGCTACTTTGCGTCACGTGTATATCAATCATCCACTTAACTCCCCGATGAAATGTAAAAAAAATCTCCATGCGAAAAGACACTTTGACTGGGAATCGAGCCCGGATCTTCCGCATTCCGTGCCTTCTCAATAAATTATTTTTTTACAGAAAAGCAAAAACTTTGTCTTATAAGTCGCAGTATAAGTTTTCTCAGTATTGAAATTAATTTTTCGCAAAGTGTCCGAGATTATCTCTAAGATGTGGTAAAATATAATAAATATATTGCAACAAAATTTTCGGGCGCGCGTTGTATTTTTGCCGAGATCAATGATGTTGTTGTTCAAATCAGTTCAGATCGATTCTGAATTCCGTTCGGTCTTATCACGGTTAGCAAATGGTCTCCCGCATATCGCGGCAAAGTATATGTATAAAACGATGTATCGCATCGCGCGCACGTGTTTTTCCCGGGAACACACCGATACTGATTTATGGTTAGTTTGGGGAGAGATATTCATGTAATCAGTGTCACCAGCGCGTGTCCTTTGACTTCAAAGCAACGTTCTATCATCATGGCGCACCGCGATATTCCCGGTGTGTGTGTGTGTGTGCTGGTGTTGTGTGTTGATTATCGAATCCCGGATAGCCGCACACATAAAGTTCGATCTTCCGTCGCCATTCTGACGCTGCGGGGTTTTTTTTTCCATTTTCAGCGCGAATTCATCTTCATCATCTCGTTACAGCGAGGATCTTGCAAATCCGACGGCAGCCCCGATAAAATTAAAAGTATTGTACGCGCGTTGAAAAGAAGAGATTCTCTCTTTCTCTTTTGGACGTAAATATTATCCATTCAAGAGGCTAACACATTAACCTAATTATTTCAATGGCATTGTTACAATATGTATATATATGTATACAACGGATTACGGTTGTACGTGTTGTATTTCGTACAGCAATGCGCCGCAGATATTTTTTGATCGCGTTCTCATCTCGCGACGGGTGACAAGCCGGGGAAGGGGAGGAATGGCCAATTAGCGGGATTGTTTCAGAAACTGCGCGCGGTTTACCTGCGAATACACGCGCGCGAATTTGCAAAGCGTTTTAACCGTTTTGCCCCCCCCCCCCCGCGGGGGTTGGCCAAGACACGTCGGTAATTGTTCACATAATTAATTTCGTTGCTGTTTACACACGTACACACGCACACACATGACGCTCCGCGTCAGAACGGGGATTTCGAATGTGGTGGAAATATCGCGCGGCTGACCAGTTCAAACGCACGCGGCCGCCGCAGAACGGTACCGAGCCGATTAACTGACGGATTCGCGCGCGCGTTCGTCGCCGTTCATTGTCTACGATGAGCGAGAGCTAGAAACGTCGGATTAACGATGCGCGCACGACCGGCGGCGGGACCATTGTTCAGTTTCGCCGTACTATCCGCGTGTTTACTTGATTCCCATTGGTCCGTGTAACACCCATAGAAATCCAATACAGGTCGTATAAACGCGAAAACCTATACTCTCCCCTTTACATATATATATACATATATACGAAACACATGTAAACGCGCCGCGCGCAAATCTGCGAATGGCAGCGAAACTGATTTGCAAGTACAAATATGCATTAATGTAATCCTTTTATCGTCAGGTGAAATGACATCGTGTTGTCCGTTCAATTCGATCTGCTGTTTTACATAATCGTCGCGTAATGCGCGCGAACTGTCGCCTTTCCCGCCCCGATTACCCAGCGATACGCAAAAATTTGCGACAACTTGCGGGTGTGACGAGAAAAACAAAATTTTTTTTAAGTATTAAATCGCGCGTATACACATTTCTTACAATATTATGTAACGAATAAAAAAAAAATGGCGTTTTGCTTCTATTGCAACAAGATGCGAAGTTTGTCGTTAAGTGACAGCCAGGAGAAAACAAGTCAATGTCGAATTGTTTTAATAATTTATACAAGAGTGTAAAAATAACACACATCTTCTCAGAGATATGCAAACGTTCATCGGTATAAATGTTAAGAGAAAGAGAAGGAGAGACAAATTTTAATATGTATTTATTCATTCGACTTGCTAAAGAGATTTCAAAGTACCGAAGGCAAACGAATAAAAGCTCTTTTGTGTAGATTTAAAAAGCTCTCTCTCTTTCTCTCTCTCTCTTTCTTCGCGGAGAAATCAATTACTCCGCGAAAGAAAGCTGATCTTGAAAATATTGTCGCGGCGTGGGAAAATTCTAAAAAGATTATATAATACCGCGCGGCGACACGCGACGTTAATCTCCAATAATTAAGTTTCACACGAGTATAAACGACGAGTTTGGCGCGCGGGGTCCAACACACACGCCAATTACTGGAAACGGACACCCGTTCGGATTGATTGATCGAAATACGTGAACAAATGTGTCGACATTGTTCCGTTCCCAGCTTACCTGTGTGGGGTATAATCTCATGTGAGATCTCGCTTCCCGGACGAGGGTGTTTGGACTGCGCGAATTCTATCGCGCTCAAGTGAGAGTTCGAAACCATTTCCTCTCGCTCGTATCATCTCGCGAGTTCTGTCTGGAAGTATTTTGCCGCTTCTGCAGGGACCGATGAGTCTCTCTCAATTGTCGGATATTGAATCCAATCTGGCTCTAATGCAGTTCCAATTTGAGTTTTTTTTTTTTTTTTTATATATATCTCATAAGAGACAAGAGAGGAAAAGTACGTCAGTTTGCTCTATTTTTCTATTTTACAAATAAATTACACGTGCCATTCTTTTTCACGAGATTGGAATTTACGTCGTTTAAAGAGATGAAAAATAATAATACACTGTTACATGCCCAATTTGAGTTTTTTTTTTTTTTTATATCTCACAAGAGAGACGAGAGAAAAATTACGTTCACTTTGCTAATGCCGTTTCTATTTCATAAATAAGTCACATGTGCCATTCTTTTTTTCGAAATTGGAATTTACATCGTTTAAAGAGATAAGAAAAAAAAAAAAAAAAAAATGATAATACTCCGCGGAAAAAAGCATATACACCTGTTACATATGCTTATTGCCTGCTTCTATTACAATTGTGATAATTACATTTTTCATCTCTAATGTGAAGTGGTATTTTACATTAATCAAACGTTTTTACTCAAATTAGAGAACTGCGCGAGAACGTGCGCTATATTATCGGAAATCAATTGGGCGAGAAGACTCTCTCTCTCTCTCTCTGCCTTCGAATTTTTCTCTCTTAGAGAAAAAAACATATGTATATATATGTACACGTGTATTTATCTTTATGTACGTATATAAAACCTAATATTTTCTCACAACCCCTCTCCTCTCTTATCGCGGAACGGGATTTCATCTCCGCCTCTGGTGGATATTCAATCAGCCGACTGGTGACGGCAACTTCCCTCGCCTGAAACTAAATATAAAGCTCTGGTCTTGCGGAGGCAAATAATTTGCGGGGAAAACAGGGGGGAAGGGGAAGGGGAAGGAATCGAAGAACACCCGTGCGCCGAAGATGATGCTCCCGTCGGAAATCTACGTCGGTCGGGCGTAAATTGCTGCCGATTAGTAAGCGCCATTCTACCTGGCTGAGAGCTAACGACGATTAACTTCCTCCAGCTAACAAACAGCTGCCGCGATGCGTTTCTCGCGCACGTTCTCTTCCGTCGCACGTTGATCGTTTGCTTTCGCCACGTGATATCGGTGACGTTTAATCGCATCGTCTCGATTCGTTTCGACGTCACATCCGAGATAAAAACGCGCGCGCATCGATGCGAAACTGTTAACGAGATGTATCTTTGTTGTATCTTCCTTAATCAAGTTCTCCATAAACGTATTTTGTCGATAGAAATATTGAGAAAAATCTCATGTTACGGAAGAGAGTTTCATAAGAGTCCTAGTTCGCGCCAAAAACAATTATAATTGTATTTGAGGAAGAGCAGTGTTGTTTCCAATCGTATCGAGAGATTTTGACGACGCGAAATCAATGTCAAATTAAACGTAAAATCAAAAGAGTTATAAATTAATGACAGGGTGTACAAGCACCAAAGGGTACTTCTCTCGACACAGATTCAAGACGGTCTGTCAAGACACGTCTCCTTATCACATTTCCGTTAGAATCCGACAAGATTATCGAGTTTGATAAAAATATCTGGCGTATGATGTAATTGTTTTTTTTTTTTTTCACAGCAAATTGCATTGCGATCGCCCTTATATTGAAAACACGAGTTTTTTCCTCAGAGCTTTTGTGAGCTAATTAACTTTCTGATGGAATTTTGCGGCGTATATACGCGAGTGCAGGCAAAGCTCGCGATTCTGAGATCGCACAGAGAGAGAGAGAGAGCGAATTGTCAGTTCTTTGTCAATTAATAACCAATCTAATCGAACGTGAGTTTTCTTTCTTTTCTTATTTTTTTTTATCCGTTGAATTATTCATTGCGAGCGCCGAGCACGAAAAGATTTTGATGATGAGAAAATATTTTGATAGATGTTGCAGTGGTTGACGGATGAAAAGTTTGCCGTTCCTCGAACGAATCTCTTTTAACACTCGCAAACTCGCCACATGCAAAACTATGCTAAAATGTACTTCGCCCATCATATTTTTCGTCGATGCAGCGAACCATCGGTTACTCCGTATACGGAGTGACATTAATTTATTACTATCGCAACCGTTTACCGTCGTTTTTAACTGTAACAACGCGTCGCTTGTTTACGGCGAAAACTGCTGCAATACCGCGAGCTACATCGCGAGAGATGCGTGTTTACGTCGCGTTTCGCGGAGAGAGACGAGCAAAAAAAAAAAAAAAATTGTCAGTCTGAATTACAATTAAAATACGAGCCAAGAGTCGGAGCAAATTAATATATAATCTTCGAAACGGAAAATCATCGAGATAAATCCTTTGCGAACGTTAAAAAATAAATGAGGGAAGGAAGAAATGAAATTAAGTTTCAAAGTTGTGCATGTACAAAAAACCGCGTTTTTTCCTTATCCAATCACAAGTAGATTTTTTCAAGTAGATTGAACTTTGATAGAACTATCGAGAGAACCGCGCGTTGAAAAACTTTGGGAAAAAATACAATCAAACTTTCGTTGTACGAAAAAGATCAATATCAAATAAATCGGAAGAAAAGCGGGGCGAGCTTCCATTTAGTTTTCGTTGTCGCGTTACATTATCACGCGCGATATTTTTTTTAATTTCTCAAAATTATATCGGAATTGCTTTGTGAGAACGCGCGAACGTTTTTTTGTTTTTTTCTGAATCGGTCGGTGACGTGACCAATCGCGCGCGAACGTGAGATTAAAAGTGATCGGTAATTCACTCATTTCATGTGTGAACTTTATATTTTTCGACGTCTGATGAATTATATTCGCGGTGATACATCGGGAGTGATGAATCACGCTGCACTTTTTTCTTCTTTTTTTTATTTTACTTCTGCAACGTGTGTGCTCGGATACACGAAACAAATAAATGAGCGTTAATTGCGCCGTATCAATAAAAGTGATTGATGAAACTACCGTTTCCGCGCAAATTGTCAGATTGAGGGTGTGCAAATTGATAACTGAAACGATTCCCTTTCTCAAAACAATAAAAACAAAATATGTCAAAGAGGAATTGATAAATTTTCATCTTGTTGATGAAGTCTCTGTTTTGTTTTGTTTGTTTGTTTTTTTTTTAATTTATGCGATGACAAATACTTCACGAATCTGCGAGCCCCAAATGCGAGAAGACGCAAAATTCGAGATATATATCAAAGTGGAAGATCGCGCGCAATTATCACAAATGACATTACGTATAAAATTGTGTTTTGCTGAGAAACGTTTCGTTTCTGAAAATAAATCACGAACTCGTATTTCTCAAATAATATAAGTCGACTTATACTCTCTCTCTCTCTCTTTCTCCTTTCTCTCTCTCTCCTTTATTTTGCAAATAAACGAGACGCCATCAAAGTTGTTTGTATCGAGAAAACCTGTTCGCGTTTGAATGTAAAACGCATTCTGCAGAATGAAGTTTTTCCCGAACGCTATTAAAGAAAGTTCCATCTCTCCCGACTGAGACGCCCGATAATTTCTCCACTCCGCGTTTTGTGCTCGCAAGCCGGCATTCAGCAGCCAGATACAGCGCAATCCACTCCATCGTGCCGTTTTCATTATTCTCCCGTTTCGTGCCTTACACGCGTGTTTCTTACGTTTCCTGTTGCGTGCGCGAAAAGCCTGTTCGCGCCAACGACGGATCCGTCGCGAGCGGAAAGAAAAAAAAAACTCCCCCCGTTCCCGGCTGGAAAATCTGGCTGGAAAAAATTCGAATATCGCTGATTCCCATTTCACCGGCGAATAAATACGCAACTTCCATTCATACGATAAACGCGGGATTGACGTAAAAGAGTTTTTGCGATATTTTTTCCCGGTTTAAATCGGCGGGGAAAGAGACACGCGACCGAATAAGCGAAAAACAAAGAGGTCGCGTTGTAAGATGAAAGAAAGAGAGGAGAAGAGAGGGTTGCCGGAAATTGCATGAATTCTCAGAATGATAGAGCTTCGAGCGCCGGGCATTATACTTGGTCCCGTCCAAATTTATGGTCCTCGTTATTGGGAAGAGAATGTGGCAAACCTTGAAGCGAGAATATCTGGAAATGGGGAAACGTGTCGCGGCTGATCTCACACGAATTCAAACAGACCGCGCTCTTTGTTCATAATTATTTTGGGTGCGCGAAATTGCAACATTTAGATAATTGAACGAACACGTGCGAATAGCGTTGCGCTGGAAATTAAATTCGCTCAAGTTTGTTACTGCGTATAATATAAATTTTCGTAACGCAATTTTAATCGTGAAAACTTGACCATTAATTTTTCATTTATACACGCGGAATGTTAAATATAATAAATATAATAAATGTGATACAAGTTTTTATATTAAATTTAACGATTAATCTAATAAAAAAAATCTAACAAAACTTCACAACGTTGAAAATTAGCGTTGAGAGATTTACGTTAATATACGCGTAATGAGAAAAAAAATTAATTATTCGAAATAGAAAATAGTTAAAAGAAGTAATATTCCAACGTTCTTAACACAGGTAGTGACACCCTTTAGTCAAGGACGTGATTAAGCATGTTTTCTACATCTTGATCTACTAAACTTAGTGAACGAGGAAGTATGATCTGTGCGATTTTCATGTCAGATACAAATGGCTGACAGTGTCGTCCTCTGAAAAATGTGCCACATGCACGCAATCCTTTAATTATTTTAACTATCTTGGATCTGGGCGCAGATTGTGTATAAGGTTACATCTAAATTTGGGATATCTTTCGCGCGTTATACATGTATATAACATGTATAAATAGGTTTCCATTACACAAACCGTCATAAACAATTTTAAGACGAGATTAATGAAATTCGATATATATATATATATCGTTCAGTTGTTTGAGAATATAACACACAGAGGTATTTGCCAATTGAAAAGTGTTACAAGGCGTTTTTGTTTTTAACATCGGACGAGATATCTGATAATCTCTTGGCATCAACAATCGATGCTAATTGGAGTCTTGTTTAAGTGGCGGCGAGAGACAAAATCTCTCTCTTTTCTTTTATGCAGTTACATCGGTTCGCCAATCAACTTCGTTCCGGCAGATTATGCTCTTGCAGCCATTTAAAATCATCAGCTGTATACATTGTCGCGCAAACTAGACGTTAAAATAAATCGTTTAACAGCGTTTTCACATAAATGTCACGTAAGAGTTTATTTTTCCGCACGTGAATAAGAATTAGATTCGATCTCTCCGACACGGTTTTTAGAACAGTTTGATTTGTTTGTTCCGTTATTGACTCTCTCGCGTCGAGAGACAACGATATTATCGTATATTAATCGTGCTATTTTAGATCGGGGAAAAATAATGGCGGTGAAAGAAACCATTGTCAATCTGATAAATGTTGCATGCTATACTTAACTCATAAATATGTATGTGTCGGAGCTTGCGCTCTGCAACGTACACTTATTTGAATTGTTGCGTATATATGAAAAATATGTATACTTATCGATTGCCCTATTGCAAACAAATGCGCAATGTGCTCGGTTTGCAAATAGAAAATCGGAGAAGGGTAATAATAATAAATACCCGTAATGCAGCACATATTATTCCACCCTAATTAAATAGCGGTCTGGCAAAGAAGAAAATTGCTGCGTATGAAACGTGTAATTGTAATCCCGGGTCTCTCTGACAAAAACCATACGCAGTTAATTTCGCTGACGTGAACCCATGGCGAAAACACGTTAAATATCGTACGCTTTTACCAACGTTTGATCTTCCGATTAAAATTAACCGAATAACCGCGTGCCAACAGTTTCCGTCATAAGTGATAGATGATGGAAGAATACGTAGAGAGAAAGAGAGAAAGAGACATACGTCACTTTTGTGGCGCGTATAAAAAATTTGCATTTAACAGTAATTTAATTTAATAATTAAGTTATTTCGAACATTACGCCTCTCAAACGACATTTTAATTCAGAGAGAGAGAGAGAGAGCGCGACCGAAATTATTTGTCCGCCTTGAAATAATTTAAAGAAACGGCGCTCGAGTTTTGTACGGAGCGAATTTTAAGTGAAACAAGTCAGTAATTTTAGCGATCCTTTTATCGGAGAGCCTTGTAAAGTGCCGCCGTACATTTCGCAAATAACTCAGGCGCGTTTCTGAACGCGAAAGTAAATCGCGAACTTAAAAATTATTATTACCGGCGTCACAAACTGTGTTCGCACTGTATTCGAGAAGCATTTTAATAGCATTAACGCTATTGGGCCTCGCGACGCATGATAATATCACCGCACTATTGACGTCGCGGTACTATTGACCGAGTGCGGGGAGGCATGACTAGGAGAAATTAAACCTCTTGTGTGTATGTGAGAGATCTCAATATGTATTAGAAGTAACAGAGAATGGGACCTTATGTCGCCATTGTCGCCGGGTCAGTCCGCATAATGATATCCTCTCACAGTAATTCCAGTTACGTTATTCAGAGATTAACATCGTCGCAATTGAATAATAAAAAAAAAAAACGATACTTGCAAACTTCGCGTTCCATTTTATCAAACGCTTCGTTAATTTTGCTCAATAAGCTTGGATTACAGCGCTAAACTAAAATTGAATCAAACGCGCGTTTGAATCGCGAAATTTTCTGACCGTTACACACGAGCAATTAAACTCGTAAAATAATGCTCGCTGTCAGTAGCATTTACACACAACCGGTATGTTGTTGTACTTACTTCGGTAACAAACGCGTCGGGTACACATTTTCTAGGACGTAATCATAAACATATAAAGCACCGTCGTGTGCCACACGCAAGAAAGAAAGGTGGATTTGCGTTTTAACCTTGACAATTCTATCGCAGCCGTTTGCGAGAAGGTATTTCGTTATCAACAGTAATATATATCGATCCTTAAAAATGTGCTTAATATCCAGAAAGCATCTAGAAAGTCACGTTTGCGATACGCTAGATGTTGCTCGTAACAATTGCAACGATTGCAATCGGAATTGTACACGAGTGTGTCGAAAACAGAAATTTTGAAAAAATAAAAAAGTATGTTTGGGCTTTGATATTAACAATTTCACAAATGGGACAACAAATAAAATGGTTTTTAGTAAAATGACTAATCCGACTTTATCGAGTTTCGACTCTCGATTTTTGACTCTCTGTCCCAATTATTTTTCCGAGCTGTTCTAATTTTGGTCAATTTGCTCCGATTTGTCACAAACGAATTTTCGAAGGAACAAGTTGACAATATTCTCATTAACGCTGCGCTCAACAGCACATGGTCAGGCTAACGAATTAATCAGAATCACGTTTTTTTATAGAGCAGTAAACAAAATAGAGGGACAATCGCTAGAAATAAACGTAGAAATGCAACAGCTCTAATTTCTCTGAGTGCCTAGACTTTTTTCTCAATCTTTTCTCTTTTTTGTTTTGTTTGTCAAAAGCGTCTCGAAATTGGCTACGGAAAATGTGATCACTTTAGTCAATATTTTATCTCGTAAAGGAGTCGCTTCAAATCTTATGAAGAAAGAAAATTGACTCAAATCGAAATGAGAAACGCTTCTCTGACAGATCTTTGATGTGTGTTCCTAGGATGTCCGAGAGGTGACTGGGTACTAGGGAGGGCGCAGTGGCTTTGAAGGTTGCTGCCACCTCGATTTAAGTAGAATGGAGATGAACGGCACCGAAAGCAGCCTGAACGGCACCGAGGTCAATCGCACTTCCGCGCCTATCTTCACCATTGGCACGGATTTCATCACGCAATGGTAAGAGAGACACGTGTATCTTTTATTCGGTAACAGATTCCGGACAGGGAGAAAAACGCGAACGAATGCGAAATTGTGTGCAAGTTTTTCCAGCGGACGGTAGTCGCGTAGTTGTTTCCACCGCTGCTGCGTTTCCCGCATATTCTATGATTTTGTGCGAATGTTCCGCACAAGTGTTATTACAACTTTGATACGTAGCTGCAACTTTAGATTTATATTTGAAGTTTTCAACGTCGGATTTTAGACAGCGCACGTCGGATAATTCGTTCGTTACGTTTGTTTCTCGCATGAGAGTTGAAAATTGCCGGAGTTACGTCGCAAACGAATCCTGCGAAACTACAAGAAATAATTCCAATAAAAGTGAAATATTTTATATATATCGTTGAAAAACTGCAATATTTACGTGATTGTTTAAGTGATAAACATATTTTGCGTGTGAAATAATTTTGCGTGAAAATGACGAAACGTGTGAAAATCTCTAGTTTTCAGACGTTTCGAAGCACACGCGAACTCTTTCCCGGCTCTACAACGGATTGCTTTTAAATCCTTCTTGCTGGCGCATGTACTTGCGCCATGTAACACACACGGTGCTATTCGTCCTGTCGGCGTAGCCCCGAAGGATTTTGCGCTACGGGAAATTTAGGCGTAGATCGATAGCGCGAAGTCACGCTAATAAACTAACTGACGTTATTAATCGAATCAGCTCGAAACTGCTGTTGCGACAACAACGTGTGTTATTTGCCCTGTTAACTTATTTCCCCCTCGTTAACTTTTCGCGTAATATAAAATGTCACGTCACATTGAACGTTGCGATAGTTGAACTACAAGTTAAAAATAAATTTTCCACTCGTGTCGTTAAAAACAAACTGTTATATTTTTCTCATCGGTGAACGCACACATTGCAGTTGCAATTAAAAATTCGACGATACTTAACGTGAACCGTGCGCGGTCGACTGATTAGTTTTGCGGGAATGTACTTGCGAGCGCAGAGCTGTGCGGAAAGGCGTGGAAGGGAATGAGGTTTGCCGTCGTAAACGCGTTTAGATAAGCGATTCGTCATTTGGCGGAATGGTCCTCTTGAATTCCAAGCGGCTCCGCCAACAGTTTGCCGCTACCTCTGGGGTTGCTCATTATCGAGGGGTAATAACATCACGCGGGCGCGTCTTATACAGTCAACATTCGTCGTTTGTATTCCCTTCTGCTCCGGGAATATCAAGGCTAAAGGAAATGAAGTTTCACCGGAGACGAAATTGAAGTAAGAAAAAAAAAAAAAAGAAAATTCTCTTGAGAAGCCAACCCTCTCCTTTCAGAACAAGTTTTTATCTTCCTTTTTCCTTAATCCCGCACCAAACAGCAAAGTACACGAATACTTGCCGCGAACACTTCGATTTGTTTATTTTTATTCGTTATTTCTCTCTCCTTCTCTTTCTCTCTTTCATACGATGCACAAATTGTCGAGATATAATCAATCGGTCTTATCTCGCATCCGTGTCTGTCTCTCCGGAGATTCTCGAAATATTTTACAATACACACAAGTGCGCGAGCTTTTTTCTCATAATCCTCACTTCGAACTACATGCCACGCTAAGCTTAATGCAATCGGTATTTGCGAGAAAGCAAATATTTTATTGTAACAAATATTTCTAATAATAAATTTCTCCGTCCCAAAAAAAAATAAATTAGAAGAATTATTTAAAACACTCTGCGCCGTGATATCGTTAAACATTTTATTCAACTCGAAATGCAAACTGTTGTTTATTTATTGTTAGACTGGATTTATATAAAAAATGCATACGTTTGAGCTCGATGACATTTTCCGAGCAAACACAATGCGCAATAGCATATGTGATATTGTAACTGTTTTTTTACATGAAAAAAATGAGTCACGCAGTCGAGAGTAATTTTATTATTGCGTACACACGTACAACGTGGGCGCGCACAGTTTTGTGCGAAATAATCAGCAGAGTTGCCGCGCGAGATAGCGAAGGCATTCGAGCAGGCGAGTAAAAGTTGGCGTAAACCAATCCGAGCCAAATTGCATCCTTGACCTAGCAAGGAGCCACGATAATCTGGCAATGTGCGCGACCGGCGCGGCGGCTTGAAAGCACGCGGACTGTGTGTGAGTCGGTTGATGGGCCACTCGGCCGAATAACCGTTTGGCACGGCGGCGCGGTCGTAATACGAACGACAAGCCGTTGGGCGGCTTGTTATTTAACAAAAAGAAAAAAAAAAGAAAAAGTCGACGTCGTGGAACACAACGACGCGGAATCACGCGAACGACAACACACACGTCGAACGTGACTGTCGACGTGCACGCGATTGAGGGTGAAAATTTCGAATATTGCGTGAGTCAACATAACGTCGTCGACGACGACGAAAGTCGTCTGGTGGAAACACCACGTGCCGTGTGTTGCGCAATGTGTGTGTACCGTGGAAAAATTTTCACGTCATGCTCAAAACGAAGCGTCATGCTTTAAGATGACGCAAAACGCGAGGGCACAACAATTTTTCTACGCGTTGTAATGACACAATTCGTAAATAAACACACACTTCGTTTAAAGACACGCCAACTTTGCGAAAAATTTACGAAACTTAAAAATCAAATATAAAATATATATATTATATTATATATTTACGCGAGTTTGTGCGGACGCTTTTGCATATATAGGTCAGACCGAGTTGCATCCGCAATATTCAATGACCTGATCGTACCGGAAGTCCAAGTTGCGTTTGTGAAGCGGGTTAAAGTTTACGACATGCTCGCTGCACTTGCCGGAAATATCGATTGTCATCACAACAAACTGATCGAAACGAACAGACTGATATTTTTGCATATTTCGCACTTGTTTAAATGGTCTCTCGCAAAAATATGTAGAAGTGAACTGAATTAATTTCAAGCGCACTCGTTCTTTTTAAAAAAAATCGAAGTTGTTACCGCAAACGTTTTGTGTTTTTCTTTCTAAAAAACAAATAATAACACCGTTTTTAAAATGTTTTAAATTTTGTTCTTCGCAAAATTATATATTCCCTTCTCACGCACACGAAAGCGATATCGTCCTAACGTGACGATCGATCTATATAAATCGCAAAGAAACAAGACTGGCGAACCAGCGCTATCGCGTTTGGCATAAAAAAAAAAAAAAAAAAATTGCTTTGAGAAAACACGGTAAGTAAACCGCGAGCGCAAGTCAATGCGCAACCGATAGTCCGTCTTTAGCGCGACAACGTAACGTGTTAAAATGGGAGCAGAACCATTAAATGAATCGACTGTTGCATCCAACACGAGGTGGTTGCTATTGTTTCGTTTAACTGTGTGAATGACACTCTGTAAAGGCGTGAGTGTTGGCAAACCGTCTAGTTGGGTGATGCATGCGATTAGCACGGCTCTATTATAATACGGCGATCAATTGTCATATTATTTTCTGCACGCTGAAGGAATCCTCGTTACGTTCTCGGTAGCGCGTTCTTTTTTTATTTTTATTTTTTTCTTTTAATCTCTACATAATCCAAAATTTATTACAACGTTCTCGCGACACGGATAAAAATTGTGAACACACTCGATTGCGCTATTTTGCAGCAATTGTGTTTTTTTTTTCTTCTTTTCAATTTATTAAATTCTAACGGTCTCGCAAGTTTTCCAGCACGCTCTGAATTTTTGCCGTAACATTTATGGATTAAAATCTAGAGAATTTATCCCCCGACTAAACAAGTTTTGCTGCAGTGTAATATCGCAACGTCGAGTGCATTTCGCGCTCTCGCACACGCGTCGTTTTCTTGTACATTTTCACTTCGCAAGTTGTTACAGAAACGCGCAACAACAAAATATCGTTTCCCGGGCGTTTGTGTACCAGAACCGACGACGGGCGCGCGCCGCGATTCCCGGCGCTGAGAAAAAAAAATGAAATAGACAATAGGGGAAACGACGCTTGGTGTACATTGTGATGACACGCGGCGAATATTGATTCTAGAATTTTCATTGCTCTGTCGGACAGAATCGTGGGAAAAATACATTTTCTCCGTGTATAAAGCGTCGGGTAAAGCAACGTATATACATTTCACATCACGTATTCTCCCGCTCTCTTTCTCTCTTTCTCTATTCTTCTCTCGCATAGATAGTATAGATGTTACGCGAGACATTTTTCAAAATTCGAAAGATATCCGCGATATTTAATTTATCCGCGAAATATGCGCGCACGTTGTTTCTTCGGGGAAATAAAATTCGCGTCGAGTTTCTTTACGCGCGCGAGGATAGTTCTTACGTTCAAGGACGGCAGTTTAGTGCTGCAAGCACAGTTTATACAGTCTCTCTCTCTCACATGGATAGAAAAATTCTTGTAAGAAAGTAATACATTTTTTACGACTGACGAGAAATTTGCGCGGCAGAAAACGCACACGTGTGAAAATTACAACACACTCTCGTGGAAGTGTGTTTTTATCGGCGCGATTCCTATAAACATAACTCTCTCTTACGTACCCGTAACATCACACATGCACGATATTAGAGATACCTACACGGTACGTACATCTCGCGGAATGTAATGGGAAATCGATAACACCGTCCGGCCGTCCGTGTAAAAAAAACCTCACGTCCTCAAAGGTAACCTTTTATAATATTTTTAGAGATGGGAATATACTCGCCAATATATTTAGTGGAGTTTACAGGGGTAGAAGGGACTGAAGGGAGAGCAAATAATCGATGAAGGACGGAGTATTGTGTCTCTGTCGAATGCGAAAAAAGCGATTAATCACGCGCATAAATTGCACGCTTAATTTTCGCAAAGAAGTGACTTGTCAAAATTTTTATATCTTCACGACGCACACAGAGAATGTGTGCGAGAGCGTAACTGGAACAAATAACATTCATTATTATATAGTATTCTAACATAAGCGATCGATAGCGGAATATTAGAAGTATTAAAAATATCGGCCGTTATAATTAATATCTTTTAGTTTACATGTATGTTACCTTACAAAGTCTGTGTAACCTCTGAAACGTTTCTTTTCACAAAGCAAAGTGTATGCGAAGACTTTCGAGTTAATTAATTTAATTTTATGCAAAAAAAAAAAGAAAGAGGGAGGCTACATATGTGTATAAAAAAGTATACACACAGTTACGGGTGTGGTGCGCGCACAAGTTTTCTGTGTTTGATAATAGTACTTCTTACCTCTGATCTGTTAGAAATTCTCTCATAAAGAAGTTAAGAAAAGCCGCAATGTTAATTAGCAATGCTTGAATTAAAAAAAAAAAAGACGTCTTACGGCATACGCCGTTGATATATGAAAAATTAAATGAGTTTGCCGAGTAAAGAGTGTGTTT
Organism: Pseudomyrmex pallidus; assembly: GCA_014825455.1. NCBI lineage: Eukaryota > Metazoa > Arthropoda > Insecta > Hymenoptera > Formicidae > Pseudomyrmex > Pseudomyrmex pallidus. The sequence goes on from QVNV01012946.1 coordinate 28,856, forward strand.
CGGAATCTGTGTGTATGTATGTGTTTGTGTGTGTGTGCTTGTTTCTCATTAACTCAATTAGCCAGTGTTTCCGCGCGCATCCTTTGCGCGCATTTTGCAGCGCGTGCACACGGTCCCTCGCAAAATTAAATCTAAGCATAATTTGCTCGCGCCTCCCCCGATTAATTAGCATCGGGCAACTTGTAATTTCATTGGCCGCGCTGATGATTTTCCCGTGTTGAAGTACGCGCGTGTGAAAAGTAAATAAAGTCTACTCTCTCTCTCTCTCTCTTTGATTACCTATCATTTTTGCTTAACAGACTGGAGATCACATCTGAATCGATTCTAATAACAAGCGTACACAATTTCAACACAATCTCCCTTTGGTAGGGTCCGATGTATCGATACAAGCCGAAGAAACGATTCCCATCGAGATGATGTTCAAACGCGACAAACTTGGGTGTGATAAATATTTTTTGCGCGCACAATATTCCGTTCTCTCATCGATCTTATCAATCACGTTCAAGAGGATGTCGAATGCACGTTCACAGCCGATGTCATTTGATTTTTTTTCACGCGCACTTCAGGCTGACCATTTCTCTCCCTCCGAAAGTGTACATCAACGATGATGTATTGACTCTCGTGCGCGAGTTATCGCGTTTACGCGTCGTATCAAAGACAAAAAAAAACAATGTTTTTGATACGACCGAGAGAAATTTTTATTCGAGATAGAGAGTTTGTTTGCATAAAACGAGAGAATGATATTTTAAAGGCCGTTTGAAAATTCCGACCGACGGTGCGTGCCGACGGCACGGACACGACCGTGCATAGTCGAACGCACCTGCGATTTCCAACCGAAAGGACGAGACGAGGTTGGGTGGCGTGTAATTGGTGGAAATTGATACACACTCCCTTGTTCGCGTCGCGTCGGTGGTTCGCATGTAGTTCCGCGACACGGAACATTTCGTCGTATCAATGTCGTACGGCCGCTCGTCTTTGTGTAACCGATGCTTTCTACCTCAAAAGAAAAAAAAAACAAAAAACAAAACACGCAATGTAGATCCGAAGAACTAACTAAATTTGTCTTGAGAGAAATACATTTTTTAATTTTCACGTTTTGTAACTTTTGTACGAAAACTTCTGGTTAAAATGAAAAACTAATTCAACTATATATATTTTCTTAAGTACAAGAAAAACTTTGAGACAACCAAACGCTGGATGTATACGCGAAATATGTATTTTTTAAACGTGTCAATTCGCTACCGAGACATTAGACATTACACTCCGATGTAAATATTCAAATTGAATTCAGTTTGAATTACTACGTGTATTAATTTACACGTTTAAAAAAATATGCATATTTTGCACGTACATTCACAGCTTGGCTCTTAAGATCCTTATTTCTTTGTTAGTTTGACGTTAAAGAGAACTTTTTATGAATATTCGTTGTAATTTCTTAAAACGGCGAACTTTGTTACTAAAACTGATTATTAATGACCAGTATTAACAGTTTGCGGAAGAGTTCAAACCTTATGCTATACAAACGCGAAGAGAGGATATTTTATACTTTGCAATTTAAAATAACTGCAACATGTTGAATGTTACTGCGTATTCCACCGTAAAACTCCGATTTTCAGTGACACTTTTTCCGACGCATCTTTCGATGATAGGCGAATACTTCTATGATATATTGTCAAAGTATTCATTACACAAGCAATATACTTCTTTACGAGCCCTGCAGTTTTAGTTTCGGCATTTCTCGCTAATGTATACCGACGTCATCGTGTAATAAAGATTCGCGATCAAAAACGCGAGCCTGGTTTTTTTTATATCATCATATAGTACCGTTTGTTGCCACACTTGCTATATCATCTTGCTATATCACTTGTGAAAGTGATGATTTCCAGTCAGGGTGTATTGCATAAAGAAGAATGCGTGGCTGAAGTTCATGTAATATTGAGGATATATTCTGTCGAATGAATCCAATATTACAGTTTGGTTAATCAAATTGTAAGACTTTGCTGAAATCGGCAATTAGAAACAAAAAGAAGATCGATATGCGATATTATGATGTTAGAAAAATCTTATTCCTGCTCAAAACACTCCTTCATATCTTCGCACCTATACTACTCATCTTACAATTTCCCTGGGATTAATGTTCCATCATATAGTATTACATCCATCATATACTATTTGATATAAAAAAAAAGTGTGGAAAAAACATTTTCGCGCGCGAGGATTACATCGAGACTCGAGGAAATGCTAGGGGAGATAATTTTCAATCTAGATACATACCAATTCGAAAAAAAAAGAAACTAGCCCAAGGTCGTGCTTGCGCTCTACGCGATCTCGCGACCGCGTCTGGTTTTTATTATTATTTTTTATTACTTTTTTTTTTTACTGTTCCTATGCTCGTTTCTCCGGGTTTTAAATTCGACGTCAGCCACATTACACAGACCACGAGTGGTTCGTGACGCCGCATTAAAGTTCTTATCGGAATCCTATTATGTGGTGTAATAGCGTTCTTTGTTTATCTGACTTGTGCAAAGCGATAATCATCGAAGGGTAGTAGCCGATATGACGGCTGCGTTTTCCCGCAGGATAAAACCGCTTTTTTGAAATCGTTTCGGCGCGCGTATCTTATCTCTCTCTCGTCGAATTGAAAAAAAGGAGAAACGCTCGCTGTTAAAGTTGACATCAGTCAAAAACGACATTCTGACCGAAAGCATTATCGTCGAGTCCCGTGCGCGAGTTTGTTCTCCATCTGTCGACAGCGTTGTAGGTACAAATGTGATGCGAGGTCGTGTAACCAACGAGGGCTGCCGAGCGCATCACCAACGAAGGGGTGGGTAATACTCGGCGGTTTTAGTGTCACGCCGAGGGCGATCTGCCGCGCGTACGTCAGCCAGAGTTATTAAATAGGTTCGTTCAATTCCCCGGAGGCGATCGAGATTCCCCTTCGCAGCTCGCTACGTCACCGCAGCAACGCTATCATCCCACGGCGCGCCGTATAACACGTTCGTACAACACACACACACACACACACACACACACACACACACCAAGCCCTCTCCCCCCGTTTATATTTATGGAGCCGCATTCGCCCTCATGCCGGAGTGTAAATCCGATCTCGGCTCGTATTAGGATCCCACAAGCCCTTGACGATGATCAAGCGGCGAGACGAGGTACAAATTGTCGCTGCTTTGTTTCGCACTGATGCGCGGTGGCAAACGAAAAGGGCGACGCGAGCATACGTGAATAAACCGTTTTTCCGAAGACGCGATATGAAAATTGTTGTCCCAGGACTTCCGAGAATGTGTTTTCTTTTTTTTTTCTTTTTTTTTTTAAAAAGAAGAAAATAAACAGTTCAAGAAAAATTTATTCCACAAAAAAGAAAAAAACAATTTTAGAGTAGACACTAAAATCTTGGATTCTCTGTACGAATTTTCTTTCAGTTATTTGTCTCCGTGGCACAGCACGCGAAAGTTTAGATCAAGTATTACGAATCTTTGTGGAAGGGAATCTTTGTGTTCCGAAGTTGGGAAATCTTGAGAGAGTCGTTTCTAAAGAGAGAAGAGACCTGTGTCTCTTTACCGCTGCGAGGTGTAATTTCGGAGAAGTTGTGTCCAAGTTTCTGTCACTTTAATCTGCGGTGTTTTCTGTGTGTGACGCTATGAGCTGACAAGAAAGTAAACAGTAAACGGGGATAAAATAGAGATGTGAAAGATAGAATATATGTGAAAAGAGTAAACCGCGCTGTGTATGCGTGTGTGTGTGCGTGTTTGTCCGGATATATTAAAAATTGTGTAATACATGAATTCTTTTTTCTTAAAATCTAAACGCGACCACAAATCACACACATCGTAAATCGGTAGATAATTTATTCACCAGTATTAATATTATTTAATTAAATGTGGTGACTATTAATGCGTCACTGTTATTCCATCGAATTCAATCAATATCTGACTGACATTAGTGCCATTAATGAAGGATTTTAATTATTGAAAGATTGAAATATTTCAGGAATTAGACACACACACACACACACACGTGACATGTTATTTTGCAATAAATAATGCGATAACACCTGTGTCTTTCTACGAATCTCTTATTTTACTTGTCTTTTTTCCTTCGAGAGAAAAACAAACATAAATATTGCATCGGCAAATCAATTTGTGATTATCTCGCTCGCGTCAGCATCTGTTTGCGCTTTCGAAAAATCGAGTTTGAGTTGCTTTCGGTTTTTGAAAAGGGTGCACGGGAGAATTTTAAAGGAAACCATGTCACTTGAAGATGCATCGCCAAGAAGAAACGCCGATGCCTAGCCGTCCCAATATCAGCCTGCAGCTATGGGTTACGTATTTCGTGCCTGGCGCAAGGAGAGTGGGCGCCTTTTGAAAGATTCCGGCAACTGGGCCAGAAAATAAAAATAAGTTTTGCACCCAGAGGGAGATTGCGAACATACGAACTGGGAGAAAGGGCGTGCGGACGCGAAACATCGACGCGAAATCTCGATGTTTTCGTCGATCCCCCCGAGAGCGAATTGTCACAAGCGAAGTAACAATTCCATTAACCGAACACCAAGTATTACCGAGAAAATTGAACGTGAACGTGAATCGCGAAGAGTTAATAATACGGAGCGCACGAGAGATTTGGTGAGTTTTCGAGAAATTCCCTTATCTCTCAGCTTGAAACTGATCTCAGCCAAACTCTCTGTTTTCTTTCCGCTTCGCGAGTTCGTAATTACGGAGTAATAGTTTCGTTGCGGCGGAAGTTCTCGGTTTTAAAAATTGACCGAGAGCGCATCGTTTATTTCCATATTTCTATCCTTGATCCTCGCTTAATCGGGAATATCTATATCCATTATTATTATTATTATTTTTTTGTTTCATTCATTGAAGTAGTTCGACCTGACGAAGAAACGAGTTCGTCGGTCTCGTTCATCGAACCGAGAACCTTCTTGTTCGCCGGTATTTACGACACGTTGTTGGAACGATGCCGACCGGATACTTGTTGCCGCCGCCTCTCTCTCTCTCTCTTTCACCCTCTCCCGACGTCATTCCGCATTCCCGCTCCGCTATCTAGCTTCCTAGCAATTTTTCCCCGCTTACAACGCGGTCCAACTTTTTATTTACTCCTCTCTTTCAACCGCCCTCTCTTCAGTCTTTCTCCCTCCAAGCGGCCCTTCCATCCGTCCGTATGATCATGCCATTCCACGGTGATGATCCTCTGCTCACTAGGGCTTATATAGCCTCCGCCCTCAGTGCACGTACACACACATACACACACACACACACACACACCGACAAAACCCGCTCTCTCGCGCACACCTTAAAAGGGACACGCCGCACACACACACACATACAACACCGTTCTATCGGCGTTATTGCGCCACGGTGTTAACGAATGTCCACGCGATTCGATACACCCAGCTCCGGTGTCTATTCGACTGGCAAGACACTGCGGCGTGTAGCTTGCTGCGGGCTTGACAAGTCGCACTCGACAAACGCGCGCGTCAGGGACAATAGATCGCATGAATAAAATGGAGCAAGTGCTTCTCTTTTGATCTGTTGCAGCGCAACTTGAGAGAGAGAGCGGGATATAAGTATAAGAATGTCAAGGTATATTTTGCGCGAGGTATATATGCACGTTAAAAGTTGAAACATTCGTTTCTCTAAAAGTATATCACGAGAGAGATCGCGCGAGAAACGGTTACGTAAGATGAAACGCGATGAGACGAGAATTATACAAAACTGGAAGATTTTCTTATATTTTATTTTCCGAGAGGGTATTCCGGACAGCCGTTTCGCGGATTACACGATTCCCCTGAATATTCCATTATGTCGTAAAAATACGATGTGTTTCAGTCTAGCTCCAATTTATCTTTTACTCTTGTGTGTTCTCGAATTTCTTTTTTTTTTGTTTATTTGAGAAAATCGCGATAAAACACAGTTTTGACTTGTGTAAGAGAAACACGTGAGTTTTTTTCTCTGAAATATACGTGTAAAAACATGAATTGCAAACTACGCGTTTTTTGAAACAGTATCAGTTCCGCACCATTGTCCGCCTGACATACAGCAAGTATTTTTAGCATTAATGAAGCTGTGAGCTTTGTGCGTGAAGGTTCAGGAGGCATATCTACATCTGTGTGTGCGATGGTTTCTCTACACACACGTCCGCGTGTCTTACAATCCACCTGCGCGCATCCATCTTGTGTAGCACACACCCTTTTGCCTTTTTCTTGTTGCTTTTTTCCTCTCCATGTGATAAAAAGACTTTGAAACGTTGATGTGAAACCTGCTTACGTAAATAAGGAAGTGGCTTACGTCATTTTATAATAGCTACCGAGTTAGCTACTAGTTATCCGTTTAATGAGAAGGGAGGTGTGAACGCACAAATATCGGATTAAACACATGGTTTTTATCGGATTAAAACATCGGGGGTTTTTTTTCTTTTCTTTTTTATATCGTTCGATATAAAAACGCGTTATCTCTTCTCTCTCCGATATTTAAATACGCGATAATTAAATGTTTTTTATTTACGATTGGAATTATTATTGCGATGATAAACGCGCGAAAAAGCTTTGTGATACTGTGGAATATAAAAATTATGTAAAATTATTACAACGTGTGTTTGTTGTAACAAAATAATTTGCGCGAAAATGGAAGTCTCTTCTTTGCAAGAAAAATAAAATTATAATTAATAAAACTATTCTCTCTTCGCTAATCGACGTATGTTTAATAATTAAAAAAAAAAACAATACCGTAACGATCACGTGAAATATGTTATATTAGATAGACAGACGTTTTCTGTCTGTGTGTGTGCGGAAAAAGATTTCGCTTATTATTAACACCGCTTTCCTTGATTCTTTCTACGTAAACGGAACGACTGAATTTTCAGATAATTACAGGCAGTCGGTTCTTTTGTTGTGGACGGTTTCACAATAGCTTCGTAAAATAGAAGCACGGCAATAACGAGGACAAGTATTTACGAATGATTTCACGGTAGGACTACACAGGGAAGATGCTCACGAATAACGAGGACAAGTATTTACCCTAGGGAACATCGAAACAAAAGGATCTCATACTCTATTCTTTATTCTCGCGGTTTCTTCAGGTATTCACCTTGGAGACGTGTCCACTATCGCAATAATGTTAACGTCATACTCATTAATTAAGTAAAATATAATGAAAAATACAGATGGTTAACACGCGGGAATTAAAATCTGTGTTCTCTCTTTTCTCCTAATATTACGCAATATTTACGAGAATAAAAAATTTTTTAAGAAAACACATTAAATGCCCTTAAAAAGGTGTTTTATTCTCGTAAATATTGCGTAATTAGAAAAAAGAGAGAGAAACAGATTTTAATTTCCGTGTGTTGACCCTCTGTACTATATTTCGTTATATTTTACTAATTAATGAACGTAACGTTGACATTTATTGCGACAGTGGACACTTAAAAAATTTTCATAAATAAAAATTGTTAAATGTAACTGTTTGCTATACTAAATAAATGTTTATACTATATTAACCAACTTTTAAGCATAACGCGATGTATAAAAACAAATAGCTTCGCATATTTCTGTTGCCCGAATCGGCTGCACTGATTGTGCAAAAAAGAAAATTACCTCCGCATTGTGTCAATGTACTCTATGATTACGTAGCGCTTGCCGCTTGAATACGGAAAATTTCTTTGAAGTTGGGGAAAGCGAGAAAATCACAGACGCGTGTAACGGGTCGCATATGTTCAAACGAGACTTTATCCCCCTCCCCCCTCTTGTGAGAACTCCGGCTCAGTCGAACTTCAGACGCGATAATCTACGACTCGTGCTCTCCTCGCAGAAACGACTTGGCTGGCACGGAGTTCTCATTCAACCTTATAATAGTATGACAAGGGGTTGGCAAGTGTCCGGAACCGCATTGGCAGCTCATCCACATGAAGTGTTTTCGCATTACAGGTGTCACATTGAATCGCTATTCACACGTACCACACACACACGTACTTGTTATATAATCTCACTCTCTCTCCCTCTTTGGTTCGTGTGACAGAACTGTAAAATTGTTTATCCACATATAAAATAAAAATACAGAGACAAAGACGCGTGTAACATCGGCCTCGGTATTCCGCTTTGTGTCGATGTGGATCACTTTTAACATTTCGCATTTAAATGATCTCTCGTAATGAAGAGGAGGAGAAAAAAAATGCGCGCGAGAGAAAGAATGAGAGACAGCGACGTGTGCGCGGTTCCGCTTTGTGAAGCGGCGAAATATCGATAAGAGCGGTTTGATGACTTTAATTCAAAGCGGGTCTTTGTTGCGAATTACGGGAAAGGAGCGCGTAGCTGCTGCTGCTGCTGCTGCCGCGCGCTCAATTTCAGACCGTGCGCGGCTTCCGATCGACTCTGCTTGAATGATTTAAAAAACGGGTTCACCCTCTTTAAGGCGTACCCTGTCGCTTTTTGCCTACCGGCGATGAGGCCATGCGCGGGGGTTGGATGCGGTTCCATTCATGCTTATTTCAAGCTCATTGTGCACCTGGTGTATTCACTCGCCTTTGACTCGCTTCTCGCGTTGCCACTGCAGCAACGCTCTCCGAAGAGAGAGAGAGAAAGAGAGAGAGTAGGGCCGCCTCTATGCCGGCCTGCGTGTGTAGAGAATCAGGAAATACCGGTGTCACATTTTCTTCGACGATATAACAAACATGCTCGCGACGACGAAAGGAATAGGAACATTGCGCGATTCACTGAACTATCGAACTTTCTATTATGCGTAAAATGTAATAATTTACACGTGTGTGTAACTAACCGCGTTCGTCGACGAATGAAGCAAATCCGCGATTTCGTCTGATTTCGTAATCGCACGTAAACACGTGCTGCTTTATTCGGGGCGCGCGCGTCATTAGTCTGAATTTTAACCCGTTGTTAATGCGGCGCGAAACGCGGAAAAAAAAACAAAGTACGATATGCGTCATGCGAGCTCATTTGATGATCCGCAAAAGCCGCGTATTACTGTCAATAATTCTCCGTGAACGTATATAACATGTAATTTATTACGCGCGCTGCATTTTTTTTCCATGCGTTCTCGTATAATTAATATCCACCGAGCCGAGGTCTGTTTGCGTACGTGCGCGCGCGTTCCGTAGTTTAATGAAAAAAATTCCCATTGTTCATTCTTTCTCTCTCTCTCTCTCTCTCTTAGGAAACTGAAGAGACAACGGGAGCGACTGTGCCGATACGTATACAACCAGATTTTGACAGCAGAATGTACCCAGTTAAATGGGACGTGGCCTGACCCGGATGACCCGCGCTGGAACAACAGTGGCGAATGGAGCCCGGAATTCCCTGACTGGTTCCCGACAAACGCGACGAATATTACGGCTTTCGGGAACGCGACGACTCCGTCGACGTCGGGTAATGTAATTAAAAATAAAATCGTGCACGCACTTATTGTGCGCGCGTATGTGAATTTTCACACGCGTCATATACATGTGTATGTATATGTGTATAAAAAAAATTCTTCGTAAAACTTAACGTAATTTTTCTTCCGATATAAATGTTTCGCCGAAACTTTTGCGTAATAAACGCGCTGATAACATTTACATTCGCACGTCATCGGACGTTTTTATAAAAATTAACCGAACTTTTGCATGCTGTTTGTTGATGAACGTTTACGTACCAAACAGATGAATCTCTGACTCCTGTTTTGCCACCATTTACACTCTGGCAGACGGTGTTGATCGCTATCTGTCTGGCGATATGCATATTGCTAACCGTCGGCGGTAACATCCTCGTTCTCCTAGCATTCATCGTAGATAGGGCCATCAGGCAGCCAAGTAACTACTTCATCGCATCATTAGCTGCCACTGATATGCTTATCGGTAAGTTGTTTCCGTAAAAAACTTCCGTATTTCTCTCCCCCTGTAAGAAATTCTGATAAAAAAAATATCGTATCTAAATCTACGCTGAGCCGCGCCGTGGTTTCTCATACAAACACTTTCCGTGAACGCTGTGGTTTCTTACACAAATACTTTCCATAAACGTATCAATAACCAACATTCGAGATTAAATAATCGAAGATAAATAAATTGTTTTAAATATTTAACGCGAGCACGTGTAATATGTTTCCAAATGGATGAAATATTCACCAAATATTCATCGTGTACATAAAACTAAATTCGATCTCTCTGCTCACGTACGGATAATATATCGATACATGTACGTACAATTCGAATGGTTTGATGATTAGACGTGACCTCACGTTTGTTAATATTTCTAATGCAAATTCTCTCGCGAAAATCTGTCAATGTGTTCGCAACGATGGAAATTGTAGACAGAGACACGTGTAATTTGGTTAACGCGACGTATATGAGCGCGGAATATATGTAATCAGATATACACAGAGAAGCGGGGGATGACAGAAACCGACTGTATTCACAAGCGTAATGATGTAATTGTTGCACAGGTACTGTGTCGATGCCATTCTATACGGTTTATGTGCTAATGGGATACTGGAATTTAGGACCTCTTCTCTGCGATCTATGGCTGTCCGTCGACTACACGGTATGCCTGGTGTCGCAGTACACCGTTCTTCTCATTACGATCGATCGATTCTGTTCGGTGAAGATAGCCGCGCAGTATCGCAGCTGGCGTACGAAGCAGCGGGTCATCTGGATGGTGACCATCACCTGGATCATTCCGGCGCTGTTGTTCTTCATCAGCATCTTCGGCTGGGAGCACTTCATCGGCTACCGGGATCTGGCACCGGGTCAGTGTGCCGTTCAGTTTCTCAAGGATCCGGTGTTCAACACGGCTCTGATAATCGGCTACTACTGGACGACGCTGATTGTCCTGTTCATCCTTTACGGCGGCATATACAAGACCGCGTACGACATGCAGAAGAAGAGCGAGGCCAAGCAGCGTAAGATGCAGTCGATGGTCGCGCTGAGCGCGGGCGCGATGTCCGGCATGGCCGGTCGTGCCGCCGGCATAGGCATCACCAAGACTCAGAGCACCTTGCTGAGCCAGGACAAATCGAAGATCGGGACCACGTCGGTGGACGACACCGGTGACACGGCGGATACGCAGAAAACGCCGACGAAGACCACCAGTACCATTGTAGCTTCGGATTCCACGAACAAACTCGGCACCGCGAACATCGCAGTGACCGAGGCTGAGAAATCCGAACGTTCCAGCAGTCCGGCCTTCGATTCGGACGAGGAGAGCACGGTCAATACCACTCAGCAGTCACTCAGCGTCATTAGAAAGCGATCGTCCTTGGCGGGTATGATGGCTCAGGCTGGCGCTCTTCAGGTGTTCGCTACGAACGGACGTTTGAACGGTATCATGCCGGTCAAGGTCGAGCTGAGTGTGCCAACAACCGGAAAACTGCTGCCGGTGAGTCCGACGCGCGACGTGCAGAAAGCTCAAACACTGCCTAAGATACAGGAGCTCAGTCTTCTGGACACCGACAATCCCGCGGTCGAGCCGACCGACAAGTCCAGCAGCCGCACATTAACGCCCGAGCAGTCCTTGAAGTCGAACGACGTCGAAGGCAATCAAGAATCGATCGCCTCCGTCGAGGCAGCGTCGCCCGCTCACCTTAAGCACGTGTCGATCAATAGCGTTCAGCAGAACATTATACCGCCGCCTACGCAATTCCAAAGCAGCCCGCCGGTGTCTGACAGCCCGACAACGTCTTCGTCAGGTGATCGGCCCAAGTCCTTGGTCGTGCGCGGTCAAGGATATGACATTCTCACCGGTCTGGACGGCGGCGATCTGCGCTACATGGACGAGAGCTCCATCATTTTGCCCAGTCCTTCTTACGAGAGTCCACCGTCTTCCTTCTCTTGTAGCCTGGCGAATCCGCTGTCGACTGCGCCGCCGTCGCCAGTTCTCGGTGGCGGCACCATGACAGCCGCCGCGAGTACCAGTCTGCTGCAGACCGCCCTGATCAGAGCGACGGCACAGCAGGCTGGGACCACGCAGATGGCTCAGATCGTTCAGAGCAAGCAGCATCAGCAGTTGCAACCCACGATGTCGAACGCGTCGAGTCAGACGCACCCGCCGCGTGTGTTCATCACGCATCAGACGAACGCCGCGTCGCAGACGTCGCCCACCGTCAGCAAGGTGCACACCGAGGTGTCGGTCAACGCTGGCGGGACGAAGCGTCAACCGGTAACGACCGTGGTCGCGACTACCGTGGCCATGCCAGTGGACACGTCCAACAATGCGAACGACCGGATCTCGGATCAGGCCACGAAGACGAGCAACAATCCGCCGCAGAACTCGTCGTCCAGCAGCATGCCGACCGGCTCGGCCGCCACCAACAGCCAGGAGACGAAGAGACAGTCGTCGAAGAAGGAGACGTCGGACACGGAGCAGAGCGGCTCCAGACGAGATTTCGTCAAGTCTATCGGGAAACGATTGAAGGCCAAGACTCAGAAGAAAGACTTCACGATAGGTCGACAGAAATCGCGAACGGAGAATAGGGCGCGCAAGGCCTTTCGCACAATATCCTTCATCCTGGGCGCGTTCGTCGCTTGCTGGACGCCGTATCACATATTGGCGCTGGTCGAAGGTTTCTGCGTGGAGCCGCCGTGCACCAACGAGCACCTCTTCATGTTCTCGTACTTCCTGTGCTACGCCAACAGTCCCATGAATCCGTTCTGCTACGCTCTGGCGAATCAGCAGTTCAAGAAGACCTTCACTAGGATACTGAAGGGCGATTTGCACATGACGTAAACCCGATGTTGCGTATTTGTTTCGATAATGTAGTATTACATTAGGATATAACATATAGGCGATGCAAATAAATTCTTTGCGAAGATGGCCTTCCAACACACGTACTGAAATATAATCATTCGTCATACAACTGTGGTGAACCTGGACAATAATCAAATGAAAATAATGTTCTAAGACTCGGTTGTCGGCGAGAGGAGATCGTCGTCGGGCGTTCGCGCGTCTTTTTTTGTACATACCGTAACACACACACACACATCGCGGCTCTCCGAACCGAAGTCGCGATTTCGTAAACATGTACATACGCTGTAAACAACACACACGTGTGAATATTTGTTAACCTTTATGTAACGCGCTTCGTTAAACGAACGACGCAAGTCAGTCTTAGACGATTATTTATGCGTATAGCGCGATAAACAAACAAACACGTTGCATTCCTAGCACACGTCGGACGAACGCTACGAACAATAGCGATTAGAGAACTTGAAAGATTTGAGGAATGTATGTGTTATCAATTAAAAACAAAAAAACGTAGTTATTGCGCATGTAACGCGTTGTAAGATTTTAGCGTAGTCGAACGAGAAAGAATATCGTTCATCACGAAAGACGAAAAGTGAAAATAGTAGACGTATTAAGAGAAATTTCGCGCGCGCGCGTGCAATATAATCGATCATATCGCATATTGAAACACTCCGCCGCTTTGGATTTTCGCTGTATCGCGCAGTAATCGCGGAGCGTTTTTTTTTCTTTTGGAAAATAATTATCGCGCGTCATTAATTATCACGCATCAAACACAAGTTATTTAATCATCGCGAATTCTTGTTTTGCGAACAACGAATCAGCTCGGGGTAGCTCGCCTCGTAGAAGTACCGGGAAATCAATGATTTCTCTCACGGCTGTCGATCGTGTGGATCGGAAATATAATACACTGCCTTGAGATGGCCTAATGTGCGGGCCTTTTCTCTTTGAATTCTGACAATTGGTACTATCCTCGCAAAACGAGCTCCCGTCGACGTCTGATTGATATTTCACGGCTCACATTCATTACGTAGAAAAAAAAAAACCAAAAAAAAAACAAACGTTTTATCCCGAAAATCATTGTAAAATCACTTATTTCGATATTATATATAAAAATTACATCAATTAATTACATTCTCACTTACGAATAAGTAATGTTACTTTTTCTATTTTACACGCAAAACGATGTGCTTGTTTGATACTTTGATTAAAGAAATATATATTGCGATAATTAATTAAAGTTACTACTATAACAAACTGTGATTATACAACTTGTACCGTCTTATAATTCTCAAAAAACCCGCTAACAACTTCAGTGTAGCATTTACGTACTTATTAAAAATAAATGCCTAATTTTTTTATCCTATTTTACATTTTAGAACGCGTGTCTCGCGATTACTGCAAATTGTTAACAAAATAAAAAAACTCGAAACAAAATCTGCAACAAACAATTCGTAACCACATATCTCGTCCAGTAAGCAATTATCATATTTTTAGTTGCTAATCAATTAGAAGTAAACTGCAAATAATTTACTGTATATTATAAACTTTTATCGCGCATAGTTTTATACCTTTGTATAATTTTCGTACGTATACGCAATTGCTTCGCTCGTAAATCTTATCAAAATATTCCTGCTAGCTTTGTCGCTGAAACAAGCTGTACACGTTCTTCCAAAATAAAATTTAAAAAATTAAAAAAAAAAAAAAAAAAAACAAGCGCAAAGTGCGTCCCGAGAGATGTAAGAAACTTTTACATTTATATCGCAGAAATAATGTCTGCAATTTTTAAAAATCGCTAATGGGACGCTTTCATGGAAACATTTTTAATATCTTCCAAAATTCACTGCCAATAGTAGAAGTCATTTTTTGTTTTGTTACATTAAAAACATATACCGCGTGTAATTTATCAGCCATCGTACATGACAAGAACAGAGCGTATCAATTCGAATGTTTCCTCTTTTTGAGTTTTTTTTTATACACATGTAAAATTATTTATCATACTTTTACTACACCGAAATACGCTTTTATAAATTGCAAATTACATTTGCATTTTTTGTGCTTTACATCAACGTGAAAAAAAAAAATTTTCGGAATACATTTATTGCTATACGTATATTGCTTTTAATTTTGCGATAGTAACGTTATGTAATATGTATGCGGGAGTAGAATATATAAAAATATGTTAATTTCTTGTAAAAAGAAGTGTGAAATAATTAAAATACTGATTAATATTGAGAAAAAAAAAAGAAAGAGAGAAAGGAGATCGTCTTTACATATTGTCTCCTTGATAATATATTGGCGTGATTACGTTGAAGTAATAGAAACTTTAGCGTAAATGGGTAAAGTGCTTTTGTCAATAAAAAAAAAAATAAAATTAAATTAAATTGTATCGAAATATTAAATGTAAATGTTTCTTTGATACAATCGTAGACGTACATGCAGAACGGACTGCTCGCCTACACGAAAAATAAACGAGCAGTCTGTATATCTACTTATGTATCAAATGATATAATGGATGTGATGATGTAATGTTGGTATGAAATAACACGCATTTATGATTCAAGTCCAAAGATCAGCTTTTAACTGATTGAAAAAGCAGGAAAAATAAAAAAAATAAAACGACGTCGCAGTTAATATAGCGAACATTTTTGTGTGTGAGTGTACAATATGTCTATGTATAGTCCGTAATCTAAATAATAAACGATAAATGTACGTACACAAATAGCGGTGTGCTTACTGTACAAAGATTAACACTGAGAGATAACATTATAGATAAAATAATAACGCAGAGAGAGACTTTGTAGAAATATTAATAAAGTATTGAGCGAGAGAGAGAGTGCTTTTTGTAGCGTGTGTGTATACGTATACATATTATATGCGCATGTATCGTAGCACGATGATGGATAGACAGGCGGATGTTATATTAGCGCTAAAACACAAGAAAGATCGGTAGACGTGCGATGAAAAATCTAGCGAATAAATATTATTAGCACTAGCCAATAGCGCGGTTAAAAACAAAAAAAAAACGCAGATAATAAAATTAGCCGCATAAAGCCTATATATGTGAGATCGTATATATATATATATCATCGACCGGAGAGAAAATATAGTTGCACGTCATATTGTATCTTTCTCTCTCGCGATTAAGCTTTTATTGTAGATTGTTTGTTGTGTGTCCGGAAAACGGGCGATCATCAAAATTACGGGCGACGGACCGGAAAACACGTGATAAATATGCGCTACACACACACACACCCATACACACATGCCTGGTATACACTTCCATTTAATACTGTCTATGAAAAATTCAAGCGAGTTCTTCATCTGTAAACAACTTCGAAAAATTACGAGAGTATCAACTCCCACCTATTGTTTAGTTAATCACGTTAATTGTGCAAAATATGTCGATTTGTTTTTTTTACATATTTTATAAAAACAATTTTTTGTCAAATTAAAGAATCTGGAATAATAGATTAATCCAGAAACAAAATCAAATGATAAATCAGGGTATTTGTAATATTCTTTGTCTCGCAGATTGTAATATCTTGTAAAGCTTATAATAATGTGCGAGTAGATAAACATTAATGATTCTACACATATTATTTTACAAATCTCCTAAATAAAACTAACGTGTGAGATCAAAAAAAGAGAGAGAACGTAATTATATTATAGACAATACGCTCTCATGTGTATGACAATCTTGATTTTAAGAATATTTAAGTTTACTTAATTAATTGTTTATTCCTATTTGTATTTTAATTTTTGATGTAAAAATGGAATTCAAACTGGAAATCTTTAACGAAAGAAGCAATACATAAATAATTAATTCTAACATTTGTAGTAAAACTGCATTTTTCCCAAATATTGCAATTTTGAGAATTATTAATTATTAGTAAAAATTATTAAAGTGCAAAAAAAATTGACAGCTCGCAAAATTTATGCTTCATTAATTACCAGTGCGGTTTTGTTATTACTTTAATATATGCGTATATAGTTTATAAGTATGTAGTTATAGAATACATGGTGTAATTATGTGCAAATGTGCTTTAATAATAATATACTTTTAGAATAATGCAGTATGATGTTTCGATATTGCAGCACGAGACTATATATTACTGACATTTAAAGATACATATAAACCGCTATGCGTGTAAACGTCAAACGTCTCTGCAAATCGGCGCGCGATTCTAATGAAAATATAGTAAGTTCTGATGAAGTTTGTAACATGTAGATGTTACACATACCAAACAATAATCGAATTTTATTTATATATATTGCGTATGTGTGCAAGCCATGCACTCAAAAAGGTGTACGTAAAACTAGCAAAACGCGCATTATGAAGTATATATAATAAATAACACTTAATTCTTAAATCTGTAAGTATAAAAGCGACTATAATAAAATGAGATAATGCGATGTAAACAGTTGTTTTTTCTCCCCAACGATTTACATCTATCTTTATACTTACTTTGTTCGCAGATAAACGCAATGCTCCGTGTCAGACTCAATTTTTCCCTTCTGTAACATACAGAGTTATTTTAAAATTAGTTCGCAGTGAAATAATAAAGAGAGTGTAGATAAACAGTTTTTGTTAACAAAAAACAAGAGATTTACGCGATGTTTAAATTAAGGGTGGAAAGCACCTGGTAATAGACAATAATTCACTTTACACACTCAAGGAGGACACAGTGAGCTCTACTTCATAAACGTTTTAACTCTTTCACATGTGATTTAGAAAAACAATTTGTGTGTTTGGAAAACAATCTTATTAGATTATATCAAATAATATCTCACAGAAGTTGGAAGTGTCTTCCGTTTATTATATTTTACACAACACCGCACGTAATAAACGCGCCTTTTTTCGCTTTGCACGTGTCGATAGTTTTTCTTAATAAACGAATATGTTTCGAGCTTCCTTTTGTCGCAAATTGAACATGTTTCATCGTGCAATATGTATTAATATGTAACAAGACTATTGTCTTTTGGAATAAATACCTGAGGAAGTTGCCAGCAATTTTTTTCGCACGCGTTTGTTGCGACGATGATTTTTGTTAATAAATGGAGACGCGCTTCTTTCTGGTTTCATTCAGGGCAGCCAATGTCTCTCGCTTGCCAACGATCTAACGTGAAATTTCTTCTCCCGGCGATTCTAGTGCATCAAGTAGAAATAAGGACGCACAACTAGACACTCGTAATCGTTCGTGCTTGTTATCAATGTTGTGAATACGCTCCGATTGTCATTCGTGAATTTGCTATCGTTATGAGCTGCGGCGTTCGAGATTTACATATCCAGTAAACTGTGTGGTGACTTAAATCTACGTATTCGGTAAAACGTAATTTTCTTTCACGTCGCTAATAAAAGAATCAACTCGAGTAATTGTCATGGTAAGTAACACATTTACAAAAGTGTTTACAAGACAATTTGCAAGCGCAAGAGATTCAAACTTATATTTTTAAATGTAATAAACAGTCTCAGGATTTCCGTAACTTATAAGGTCACGTCAAATATTTATTTTACGGACTGTGTGCATTGTTGCTAAATATTGCATCATGATTCATCTACGCATCACTACGCATGTACAGCGACTTTTAACCATGGCTGCCACCACGAAAGGATTGAGGCGGGTTTTGAAACGCGCACTTTGCGCGAACATAATCACGTTTCGCGCGATGAGTCACCCCACGTGACTCATGCTACTTGTTAACCGCGGGACTCTATGATTCTGTTTGCTATTAGCGAATGCGTATCTATATACATGCATGTGTGTACATATACACGTATGTATATAAGATAAAAATTTATACATGTGTAATATTTTTATATTATAGAACATGACAAACATTAAAACAATTATTATTCATACATCATGATAAGCACAGATTCTTCTATCTCATGCACAAGTGTCCTAGACTGAACTAAATTCCGTTAATGTCATTTCACGTAAAGTTGCATATTGTTTAAGTAGACATTAATAAAGTCTAGTGTACTACGCGAGGAAGATACTTGCGTGTCATCATGCAAAATAAATAAAATGTTACATCATTATCTATCCAATGTGTCAGTATCTTTGTCCACTTTTAGATGGACGAGGAAAGAACAACAGAACATCAATTAGAATCAGCTATTTGGGCAACAAGAAGGCTTTTCGAATTTAAGCCATTACCTGGACTCGATCCCAATCTTCATCATTGGGAATACTTGCGAGCACAGCAAGAAATCGATTGCGATGAAGTGTATCCCGGAATATACATTGGCAATGGGTATGAGACACGCAAGAAAATAATATTTAAACATACATATACACACATACAAAAGAATGTGATTAAAATTATCTCTAATTTTTCTACAGCACTACAGCAAAAAACAAGAGATATCTTAAAACGTTGGGCATAACTCATATATTGAATGCTGCCGAAGGAAAACGATTTGGATTTGTAAATACCGATAGTAATTATTACGCAGACACGACGATGAAATATCTCGGTTTACCAATTAAAGATCTGCCTACTGCAGATATTAGTGAATACTTCCATGTGACAGCAAATTTTATTGACGATGCAGTATCCAAAGGAGGTAATATTTTTGAGAGAAATTGTGCTTTTTTTATGTAATATGTGCAAGTTGAAAATTGATTACTTTTTTTGTTTTTTTAGGCAAAGCGTTCGTGCACTGCATGCAAGGTGTATCCCGGAGTGCTACGTGTGTTATCGCATATTTAATGATAAAAAAGAATATGTTAGCAGTTGATGCTATTAATTTGCTCCGCACAAATCGAGATATTCATCCAAATAGTGGCTTCCTTCGACAACTAGCACATTTGGATAATCAGTTACGTAGGCAAAGACGGTTGCAACATCGTTGAACCGCGCAACTTCCATATGTAAATGATGATATTTTTTCATCATATCTTTCCAAATGATAATGAACGTAAAGTAGTACATAGACGAGATTGTATAAATATATAATGTGAGATATGTAGAGTATATATATATATGTATACCTCATAAATTATATATAGAATTAAAAATGTATGAAAAAGTAACTTTGTGTGCGATATTACAATAAAATTCTAACAAACAATTTTCGTGCTTCATTCGTGCGATATTTAACATGTTCGATCGTCGCAACAAAAAGATTTTCATGCTAATCTCGACATTTTACTACAGGTTTTACGACTACATGGTGTAATGCGAGAGAACTGTCGCATCAGTAAAAAAAAAAAAGTCAACACAACATCAAATCATATATTTTGTACGCTATTTACATAATTACAGTCGCTTTTTCTCAAGCAATTTCTTTATTTATACGCATACGTGAGAATAAGGAATATAATAAAGCGATAATGAGAATATTATGTAAATAAAGTCAATTTAATGGTAACGTAACATACACAGCGTGACTTGCATCTATTCTCCGTAGGGGACATATTCTTCTTTTGCGTTTATATAATCTCTTTTTAATTATATCAAAACATACTTTTCATTGCACCTCTTTTACATATAGTCTTTCCTTTGTTTTAATCTCTTTAATTCATCTTGAAAGACAAACATCAAACAATATGTCCTGTTTTCTTGGAGAACGGCAAACGATACCATGGCGATAACTACAATGACTTAGTGTTCTGTTTTTCAAAAAACAGAAACACAGGATAGTTTGTCACGAATATTACTATTATTATGTTGTGTCTATTATGCATTAACAATCCATATATAAAATTGTTCGCAGTCTCGCTATTTTTATAGGCAATTATTCTTAGTAGGAATTATTCTTATTTTGTATGTGTGTGTGTGTGTGTGTACAATATGTGCGTGTCACACAATGAATAGACTAGACCACATTGAGATATCTTTGCAAAAGTTGATTGAAAGATCAATTGTTGCTTGATAATAAACTTGTTCTGCAATAAAATCTGTTTAATAATTAACATCGCATCGTTTCTCTCAAGTAATCACTACAATTCCATTTTTTTTTTTCAGTTTTTTCATCGAGACAGAATAGAAAACTATAAAACATTCGCCGAACTTCTTTCACTCACGCATTAACTTCAAAATTTACGATTTTGTATCTTAGACACGTTCTATCTTTGCATCGTAGACACGTTCTAAATGCGAAATTTCTAATAATTTAATGACACACCTATGAATAATGCTTATAATACAAAGATATGATACAAAGCATATGTAATACGAGTTAGAATTTCTTATAATCACAAAAACATATTAGTATTTAAAATAATGCATAATAAACATTCATAAACCGATAACAGAAATCAATCATCAAGTCGAAGGAATGTATAAACTAAACTTCGAACATTTATCTGAGCAATAAATTATCTAAAAATTAAAATTAATCATAAAAATGTCGATGCGCAACATTACTTCACCATAAATTTACACAAATTCAAATTCGAAAATTACTTTTTATAGATACCACTTTGCAACTTAAAATTAATTTCCGCAATTCCGAAGGTTTTCTTTAAATTATTAAGAAAAGAGGCTTATATACTTACGAAACGCGAATGTGCGTTTGTTAATTAATTTTTGGATGCAAACTGGCATTTGAAAAACAATTTTCAAATTTTAATTTATAGATTGACTTAAAATTTGTGTGAATTTACGCTAAAAATAATGTTGTACACCTGTATTGACTCTTGTTCTTTCTGAGTTTTAAGTTTGACATAACTTTGAGAAGAGTCTTATTTATTTGTGTTCTTAATCTAATATAAATGTGTTGTAGGCAACATAAGTCACTTTCTGCTTTTGTTCTCTCGTATATGCACCTAACTGTTATATTCGAACGTAAAACTTTTATTAAAAACCCATTATCTTTGGCTACTTTGGGTATGTTTATTTAAATAATTATAATATAGTAATATTGTACAATTTGAATTAGAGTACAAGATGAGTTCGTAACGCATAACTTTGCTTTACATCATGTGTTGTCCATTTGGTGGAGCATATTGCGGTTGCTGGCTTGTAGACGGTCCTGTAAGTCCAGGCGGACCATACGGCCCAGGTGCGGGACCGCTCTGAGGTGGATATCTGTTATGTAATATTAAATATTTCATTGTTATATTAAAACAAAATATTGAAAATATTTTGTTTCAAAATTTACTATTGCCAAAACCTATGGAAAACATAATAAAACAATTTTACTGTGTCACATGTAAGACCTCGAAAAAGAAATACGCAAATACATTGACAGATATTACAAAACTTAAAAATTTTCGATTTATAATTTTACTACCAAATAAGCTTCGTGGGACACAACAAACGTTATAACAAAAAGAAAGTAAGCAAACAGTTAAGCATACCCTTGTGGCTGATAAGGAAGGCTAGTTTGTTCAGGTGGTGGCAGAGACGGCCCCTGTGGAGGCCTAGGCGGATGTTGGTGAGGGCCCGGTTGAACGTGAAAGTGTTGCGGTAAAGTCATATTCGGCATACTGGTAGGACCCATGTATTCGTTGCTCGGTAAATTCGCATACGGTCCTACCGGACCTGAGCTCGTTCCAGCGGGAAACGGGGAAGGCGGCATACCGTTAAACATCTATTGACAGATACTATCGTATAATCATCACGAATTTTGGAATATGTTACTAGAAGTCAAAGTACTTACATGCGGTGGCGGTGGTCCCGGATTGTGGAATGGATACTGATTAATATGTGGCTGCATTTTGGGCAAGGTGTAACCAGACGGCGTTGGTGGCGCAGGTTCTCTCATCAGCATGTGATATAAATTAAGAGCATCGACCAGGTCTGAACTTAATTGAGTAAGCTGCGCGTGTCGCTTATCTACTTTCTCTAAAGCTGCGTCGATCAGAGGTCCCATTGCGGTAACTTGCTCTGCAAAACACAAATTGACACAAATAATCAGAGGTTTTAAATCATCTACCTTATTGTGATCTTATTAATTTGTGTAGCTACCTTCCAAGTCAAGCATTTCCTGAGGATCGGACGTATCACATTGCGGATCAGCTTCGTGAAGCAGATGTAACAATCTGTCCATTTTCTTTTCATCTATTTCAACTTCCACTACTTCTGGCTCGCGTTTTACCATTTTCACTTCTACTTCTTCGGCAAATTGCACTAATTTCTTGTTACTATGTTCTAATTCTGTGCACAGAGTCAAGTGATAATTAAATTACAAACTACAACTAGTTTAAAGAATGTGACATGTAAGAAAGTTAAGTCGCGTATGTCTTACTTGTAAATTCTTCTGGCTCAACAGACAAATCAGCAGTAACAAAATTAGCGGGAAAAAGTCCTTCTCCTCTTTTATTGCTGCCTTTCCACCAATTTGGATCAGAATCATCTATAATATTAACTAAAAGACCAAATTCACCGTAAATAGAAACAGATTTCTCATTTTTAATTAAAAAAAAGTTTATATTCTTCAAATTACATACTTATTTCTCCTGCTAAGAATGTCAGTTCATTATCTTCGGCAGCTTCAAAATCGTATAAAGCACGTACTTTCCTGCCTTCTGAGGTACTTGAGGATCCAAGTACAGAATTTACACTAGGATATAAACTGGTACTCTTTTTCGAGGCTGGCGAGCTATGTGATGAAGTGCTTTGAGTGTGAGCCTTTGTTTCTTGCAATGAAAGCTGTATAGCTATAAAATATTTTTGTAATATCCATGTGTAATAATTTTAACAATTCAAAATAAATGTATAAGATAAAAACAATTGCAACACATACCTTTGGCAATATCTTCTTCTTCTTGTGAATTTGTTACTACATTAGGATCTCTGCTCATAGTGCTGGTACGTTTTGTCTAAAAAACAAAAAAAAGATTGAAATTACATATGAAATAAAGTTTATTCACACTGGTGATACAATAAGAGAGTCAGTTTATATTCAAAATTTGCCTGCAGCATGATACTCACTGCTTCTACAAAATGAAAGTCATAGCCTTCACTCTTCAGTTTATTATACAAGCTTGGGATCAGATTCAACTGTGGATCTGACTTGAAATCACCTTCTGCCCATTTCTTCAAAAGTGCTTTGATTTTCTCTACTATTTTAGGTTGTGGATGTTGAACAAGTTTTCTTAAATCACTTTCAAAATCTCTGGATGCAATTTCCAAGTGAAACACCTTCCCACAGTTACTAGCACAAGCATCTAACAACTAAGCAACAGCAAAGGTTAATATAAAACACTAGCTAGAATATATCAAGAAATCAAGTTTTTTTAAAAAAAAACATTAATACTAACTGTTATGGCTTGCATAACAACATGAGGATCTTGATGATACAATCTTCTAACAATAGAACGGAAACAATCCTTAGCATTCTGACTGGATGCACCTACTTTGTCACAGATATCCATAATCTTTCCCCATTCTTCCGCTACATTTTTCTCATTGGTTGCCTTTTCTGATGTCGGACAATTCAACAATGTTGACATATAAAAAACCATAGAGATACACACTAATCAATTTGATAACACACATGGATCACATACATACAGACACTTGGTCTTGCTAAAAATATGTCAACAACACATCTGTGCAAAAAACAAATCTGACCAAAAAACAAAAAACAACTGGCAGATAAGAATACGATATAGAAATTAGTAAGCTTTTTTTTATGCCAATCTATACCGACACCGCTCACCGACCTAACAAAAACATCTGTCGTCGCGCATGGACGAAATCATCGTCGTGCAATTTCGACAAACACATCGGTCGACACGGAGCTCGAATTTGTAGATCGACAAACGGCGAAAATTCGCGCAAAATTATTCGATGATATAAGCGGAGGTCAAGTGTCAACAACCGCTTAATGCATTTAATGCAGACACGTCAAAGCTGCATTCTTTACGAGTTTCCCCACGGGAGCAAGCAGAGAGCTCGATAATCTTAAATTCGCGATAATGCGCGTCCCCCGAAAGGTGACCCGTTCGTGATACTCGTTATGATTCAGGCTGTGCGATAATGATGAAAGCGAGGCGAAGCGAATTACTCACCGACGTCAGCGTCGAAAGGCGAGGAAGTTGGAAAAAGGCCCATTATATCGACGGCTCTCTTTCTGCCAACGATTCGACTTTTCTACGCTCGTCGCGCTCGCACGATCGCACGTCGTCCCAGACTCAAGTTGCTCATCCAGCTGGTATTTACTCACAAACACTGCTGACTGTCTGACTGACGATGGTTTCCTGATCTGCTGCACCCGGCGGACATCTTTACTCTCTCGGATCTGCCAAAATCCTCGATATTTATCGAAACTCGCGTCGAGTATCGCAGACGTGCGACTACGTTCGATAAAAATGACATTCAACAATGATTTAAAAAAGACTAAATATTCAGTGCACGGAAGTAGAAGAAGCGATTTCAGAAAAATATATTCATAAATAAGCGTGTACGAAAAAATTTGATGACACTTATCCGGATTGAAATTAGAAACAAAAGAGAGGCATATCGAACGATGATTGAGAACACTCGATGTATCGAACTCGGTACAAGGGCGTAGCAGAGAGTAGAGAGAAGCCTGAGAGCGGCTATAGGTATATAAGCACACTGTACAAAAGCGCGCGCACATAGCACGAGCAGAACCAAATCGATCGATAAACTAGTATTCTTCTTAACCGATGGTTCGTATAGTTGACACGCGTATCTACCGAACCACCGGTAAATAAGAATACTAGTTTATCGATCGATTTGTTCCGTGCTATGTGCGCGCGCTTTTGGCGCGCTTTTGTACAGTCAGCCATGGCGGAGGCGCGACACGGAGCTACGTGCTTGTTGCTGTATTTCTTGCAATTATCATCGTTTCACGCGCGAATATCAGTCGCATCGTGTATATTCAAAGTCAAGGATCAAGTGTGATGTGCAGTAGAGTGTAAGTAATGTCTGTGATAGTAATAATTTGCGAGTGTACGGTGAAAGTATTTCGCGGCCGTTTGCGCGCCAAACAGAAAGTGGCAGACGCGCGACGCGAACAGAACTTCTTTCGATTCGGTATTTTTCGCGATTGTTATTGTCTCGCGCGCAAATACACGAGTGTTGTAAAGTATTGGACAGTCTCAGTAATACGTAATTAGTATCGTGCGCTTACTAATGACGGCAAGCGATTGCATCGCTATCGTACGCGCTTTCGCGAGACGCGCTTTCGCAAGGAACCGAAGTTCGTATCTTGCTGCAACTACAGGCGACTGCAAAAAAGTGATTTTCAACGAGCAGCATCTTGACTTCCAAGCAAAATTATTACGGAACATGATGGAGTGCAATTAAGTAAGTACATCTTAAATCATCATCTGCTGTTATTATTATCAAATAATAAAAAATTACTGTATGTTTCGTGCTTTTACAGATATATGAATTTCCTCTCAGGAAGGAGAAAAAGGAGAACTTGGTTAGAACGCAGTGCTTACGCAGAGAAGAAGGGCTCGTTTTGCGGACCGGAGAAGCTTATTCGGGCAATGGGATTCTGGCACAAAAGTATGTTGTTTTCACATCATTTTTATTTATAACTGTTACATACTTTTTTTTATACAAAATTTTGGAATTCTTACTTATATATTAAAGCTATAAATACTTTGATATTTTAATAAACGTAAAAAACTTATCTTACATTTAACAATAAAAGAAAACTGGTTTTTTGTTACAGAGCAGAAAGCGCCAAACCTCAGTGAGTACACTTTAGGGTTGTGATGATGGTAAAATCAGTGCGAAACACATGTTTACGAGGTTTGAAACATTGATTACATAATTTAAATATATTCTGATATATATGCAATTATGTTGTAAATTTAATTTAAAATAAAAATCATGAGACTTGTTAATCAATAAGATATAGTAACAATTATGCTGGAATTTGTATAAACAATCAAAAAAAAGAAACGAGAAATTGACATTGTTTTTTTTTAATTCTTAGACATATATATCACTGTAATATACTTTCATATACTAAAATATAAATTATTTGATATTCCTGTAAAATGTGATAATGATGAAATGATATTGTTATAAATTGTTTATTGCTCGATGTTTCAAACTCTATCAAAGTAGAATTTTTGTTCGCTCTGTCTGTGTCAATAGATTAAAATCGCGATTATTCCGGGAAAAATGTTAGATTCACTTTATAGTTTACTTGACTATCTATTATATTTTTATTTCCACAATAATCTTCTATAATTTCTGCGGTTTTTTATTTCGTTAAGTTAGAATATCGCGAAAGATTAATCATATTTGTATTTTCTAAAGTCGCGAGAAAGAGAAAAAAATAATATTAAAGATATTCCATTTCTTATTTATTAAAATCGAATTAGTGTCTGTATATACGAGATTTTTGTCGACTATTCAAATGTAAGAATATACGTATTCGCGATTTTCAAGATATACGCGTATTGTATAGAATCACAAACGTTTTACGATTCGCAAAAGTATCAAATAAAATAAATCGAAACACTCGTTCCGACATAAAATTACATGTTATTCGAATTTGTTTAAGTGTTATTCGAGTTTCGGCAAGTGTATTATTTTAGAAAAATACGCGTTGTGAAAAATTCGGTAGTGATTAAAGTGTGGACTTTGGAAAAGTATAATATACTTTGAACTGTATCAAAACTTAAATTTCGCGTGTGTGTGTGTTGAGTGTATTTCGCGTCTTCCGCGTCGCGTGTGATTAAAAAGTGCTACGACAACGTGGGACAATGCAAAGTTTGTTGGACCACTTCCATGGAGGATCGAGAGCCGGAGGGAGAAAGATGGAGAGGATCGGAGAGGAAGATTCATCGATGGACGACGAAGGGACCGCACAAATTTGAGTTGCTATATCGATTTTCTTGTTTCTTTCAGCTAAAAGTTTTTTTAAACTTTTTTATATATTGTACACGTAGTAATAATTTTACTTTTCCAGAGTGGAAAATTATTATTAATTAGATATAAATTATATTTGTAATAGATTTTAACTTATTTATTAAAAAGATTTTACTTTTATTAATGTTAAATCTTATATAAAAATTAGATATACAAATTATACAAAGATATATGTATTTATATTCAATAACGCTGAAAGAAACAATTTGTACATTGCATGCGTAGTGTAGTTCCCTTATATTGATCGCACTGATTTCTAATGGCGCAATAAAGACAATTTTATTCGCTATCTTCATATGAATTTGGTGGTGGTATATACATATTAATTAATATTTTTATATATGTTATTTTTATTGATGACATTTTTACTCACTTATTATTTCGTAATGTGTATTTATGTGAATATCCCTATATGTAATTTTATGATGTGAATATCTATATATGTTACTGTTTAAAATTTTACATTACTTTCTCACTTTTTAGATTTGGTTTTAATTTTCTTAGCTCTTTCTTTATAAAATTCTTCGAAGAACTCTATACATTCTTTCGTGAATTCTTTGAATTCTTCTTTCACTTTTCTTATATATTCTCTTTATATATTTATGATTATACAATCTACTTTATAAAATAACTCTTTGGGCTTTAACTGTATAAACCAACATGAACATAAAATGACAAACTTATGATCGCCTAAAGATAAACAATATAAATTCACGCAAATATAAAACTGCAAACATTATTTATTAAAATTAAATATCTAAAACACAAAATGTAGATTTAAAAAAGCACAATAGAGAAAAGGGGGAAAAAAAAATAAAAACTCTTTGTTGTACGCGCGCTCATGTGTGTGTTTAAATAATACTTTATCTTAATTTTAAATGTTGCGAGATACAAAATAATTTAAAAACTTATTTAAATGCATAATGAATCTGATCAGAGAGAAGACTGACAATAAGAGCGGCTACATAGTTCAGAAAAGAATCATAGACGTGCGTACGTATCGACAAACCGCTCGTGAACATTGGCTACGTAGTTGCCAATGTGCACGATCATGGGCATATCGCTGGCAAACAGGATGGAAAAGGAATAGCCTAACCTAAGGGATAACCTGACCCTAACCTAAGCCTACTAGCGGCATGTGGCCGCTTAGTCTTCTCTCTGACATTCTCTTTGTTAGTATATTCGATCAATAAATCAACGTTTCAATAACAAATCGTTGGTTATTTCCAAAACTTTTTTCAATTTCAACATGAAGAAAACTCTTATTGTGATTACTTCTGGTGCTCTTTTATCCGAAGTAATTTGGCAGCTGTATAAATTATACCGTTGTCAGAAGAGAAGTAATAAGAACAAGTGTACAAAACAATTGCACAAAGATACAGAACGAATATTCGAAGTTACGTTTTATTCCAAGGAATCTGCTCTGTGTCGTGCCCATTTTGCATCCTTCAAACCATGTCAAAAGGAAGATTGTCCGATAGGATATATAAAGTAATTTCTGTTATAATATGTACATACAAATATGTTTTCTGCTATATAAGCTATGCAGTTCTAATGTTTGGTATATTTCCAGGAAAATAATAGAATATTTAGATTCTGCAAAAAGTACCTTGGATATATGTATGTACTTTTTTACAACTTTTAAATTAGCAGAAGCAGTTGTAAGAGCCAAACACAGAGGTGTTGTCGTAAGAATAATATCAGACGAATCTCTTATATCTTACAATGGAACTCAACTCGTGTATTTTATAAAAGAAGGTACAAATAATCGTGTAAAATATTAGCCTTTTACACTTTGATCAATATTGATATTCTTGCTTGCAGGTATTAGGCCAGCAATAAATAAAGTAAATGTCCTAATGCATCATAAGTTTGCCATTATTGACAATGAAATTTTATTAAATGGCAGTCTAAACTGGACCAATACAGGATTCTTTGGAAACTTTGAGAACATGGTCATAACTAATGAGCCACTAATACTTAAACCTTTTATAGAAGAATTTGAAAAGTTATGGACAACATTTACTAATGTGTCTTCTTCAGATTCTGTTTTTGATGAGTTAATTTCATCCTAACTTACTTTTAGTTTTATGTTTCTCTTACTAAGCTTAAGACTCTTACTAAGCTGTACGTATATTGAAAATCATTGTAAATTCTGACATGTTTCATTTGAATATGAGTGAACACAAGTAATGTAAATTCTCTTCATGATGTGTTTCAACTGACGTTTTTTTTTTCAAGATGAGTTGAGTTTGAGAAATAATCCATTCGCATACCAGTTCTTCAGTTTTTTAAAGATATAATTCTTATATAAAATTACAAGATTTAATTTTTAATTTAATTTAAAATTTAATTTAAAATTAAT